>JAANDH010000350.1:146255-272049 GCA_011799765.1 Nymphaea thermarum
CAAATGCCATTCACTCTTGTAGCTTCTTCTCAATGCCTTCTGCCGTTGTTAACCTCACTTGGTGCAAGGTCACTTCCACCCATAGGCCTGGTCGGTGGCCTCTTGTTCGTCTTGACATGTCTCTCGGCCATGCATTACTGTGCTCAGCATTCTTTGGATGCATGGCCGACACGCTCCTCGTACATGTGGACTCTTGAATACAATGGTTGTTAAATTTTAAGAGAATAAGGTCTTTCGTTTTTTAAAGGACCTAAATGAGACATATAATACCATTAGGGAGCAGATTTTATTGCAAGATCCATTACCATCAATCAACAAAGTGTATGTTTTCATTCTTCAAGAGGAAAAACAAAGAGAGGCTAAGATGTTGTCTTCCTCTCTGGCTGGACATGTTAGTCTAGCTATCATAAATTCTGAATTAAAATTTTTTGAGAAGAATATTACACATAAATTTTTTTTTTGCATATATTTTTGTCAAAATGGACACACGAAAGAGAGATGTTTTAAATTAGTAAAGTACCCGTCAAACTCGAAGGCTGCCGCCAAAACAAGAGTCGATAAAACTCCTAACAGAAATGCATTTTCAGACAGTGGTGGTAACTATCTAAATACCTAAAACAAGAGTCAATAAAACCCCCAATGAATTTTGGGATGGTGGTGGTAACTATCTAAATACTCAAAACTATTTTATTGCAGCTGCTATACAAAGGAAAGAACCTAACAAAGGTCTAAATCAGTTGCTCACGCACGAAGAGTTTGCCCAATAGAAATAGCTTTTAAAAGAGAAATCTCACATCTTGTCTCTAGCATCTCCCAAGCCAGCTTTGCTAGTATGTCTCATCTGAACCCAAATTTGTAGATCATTGATACACTCGATTGCACCAAACGTGATTTTCTTTGAAATTCCTGAGTAATGCTATTAAACTAGATTTTCATTTCCCATTTGTTTTCCTGATAAGTCACTAGTATATGTGTCACAAGAACTCTTTCTATTGCCTTTAGTCACTCTACGAAAGGTTTATTATGTCCCAATGTTCACATTCAACCAAACTTCAATCAGTGAATTAACCCAACAAAATTAGTGACATTTTTATCATTTACCTCGTCTAACTGCGTATTCTAAGGCTAGAACTACAAGACGATGATTGGAGTAGATAACTAAAGAGGACTCTAAACTTTTGCCATGAAACCGTAAGGAACTGAACCAAAATTCTTTTGCTATTACAGTTTCTATTAATTTGTCACAAAGCTAATTAGATATGTGGCGTATGTGTCGAGGACAACCCTCCTTTTCAGTGAAAAAGTTGTTTTTCAAATGTCATTCTAAAACGAGATGTCGGTTCAATTTTGTGAGGTTTGTCAAATGAGAAAGCATTCAAGATCTTCTCTTCCCTTTAATTAATACAAAGTCAAGTTGTGTGGTAGATCTCTTGCATTGTGACGTTTGGGGTCCCTATACCTAAGCCTCAAATTCAAGGGCTCATTATTTTCTAAAGCCACATGGACCTATTTAGTGAAATACAAGGATGAAATTAGGACACATTTGGAGAATTTTTTTGGTTTGACAAAAATATTATAATGCAAAGGCTTTGAAACTTTGAATAGACAATAACTAAAAATTTTTCTCAAATGAGTTCAGTCAATTTTTTCTTCAAAAAGGAATTATTTGTGATAATAGTTGTCTGCATGTTCCACAACAAAATGGTGTTGTGGAAAGGTACCACCACCATTTTCTTATTGTTGTAGGGCAGTAAGATTTCAATATGAAGTTGTCCTAAAAGCTTAAATGGAATAATGCCATTTGCTTTTTCTTTAAAAGCTAAGTTATACTCATTTGAGAGTTTTCTTTGACTATGCTTTGCCAAGAATTTAAGACCAAACTCTAAATTTTGATATTAGAGCTCATACATGTCTTTTCTTTGGTTACGTTTTTGGGCAAAAAGGGTACAAAGTATATGATACTGAAAACAAAAGAATATGTTCTAGTAGAGACGTTGCATTCAATGAGTTGGTTTTTCCATTTATACATGTTGTGTAGTGTTGTTGCCTATGGAGGATCTCTTTGTTGGTCAACTTATTAACTGAGATGAAGAGAAATGCCTAGATTCAAGTGTCATAGTAGAAACACCATCCACACATCAAATATCTTACCTCAATTGAATAGTAATGTTGAGCAAAAATCTGCTTTAGCTAATGTAACTTCCATAGTCTCTAACAGTAAATAAATCAGTGACCATAATATTTCAGATCAATCACACCTTGAAGACATTAATGAAGTTCCTTTTCTACAATGATCTTCAAGGAAGCGAAAACCATCCAACCTATTGAAGCATTTCATATGTAGTGCTACAAATACAATCACCTGCTCCGTTTTTGCTTGAGAAAAGGCAAGCAACTAGGTATCCATTAGGCAACTCTTTGTCTTTTTTGCTATTTCCCACCTCCACATAGAAAGTTTCTTGCCTCAATTTCTCAATAGTATGAACCAAAAACTTATAAAGAGACCTTTGGATATCGAAGTTGGGTTGAAGGCATGCAAACAAAAATAGCACTATTAGAAGAGAATGCAACTTGGATCCTTGTCCACTCTCCTGCAGATGTAATGCCTATTGCTTTCCAGTGAGTATATTGAATCAACTATAAGGCTAATGGTGAGGTGGAAGTCTACAAAGGTATGTCTTTTAGCAAAAGGTTGTAGACAAATTGAAGGTCTTGATTTCTATGATGTACGTATGCACTTATGAGGTGCTTACTTGCCATGGTGGCCAAGATGAATTGGATAAGCTATCAGATGGATACTTTTAATGCATTCCTAAATGTAATGGATACTTTTAGTGCATTCCTAAATGAGATTTGGAAGAGAATATTGACATGGAACCACCATCTGGTTACGGGGACAGGTGAAATTAGGATATGTAAGGTTTGCAAGTCATTCTATGGACTTTGTCAAGCACCCTCAAAACTGGTCTGCAAAACTCTCAAGTGTCGTGTTAGCCTACGGTTTCAAGTAGTTTAAGAATGATTACAACTTATTCACTTACAAAAGAGGTATGATATTTATTGTGCTGTTAGCTTATGTGGATGACCTAATCATTGCAGGTGTTGAAGATGAGAAAGTAAGTACTTTCAGGAGCTACTTAAGCAAGCAATTCAAAATGAAGGACCTTGGTTCTTTAAAGTATCTCGGTATTGAACTGGCCTGCTCCAAGGAAGGAATCGTTCTTTTGCAAAGTATGTATGTGATATCTTAGATGAGGTGGGTCTTCTAAATGCTAAGCCATCACATATATCCATGGAACAAAAACTGAGTTTGCCATCAAGTGATGGAGATCTCATGCTAAGCCCATCTATTTATAGATATTTGGTGGGTAGACTCATCAACTTCACTATAACATGTCTTAAAATCACATTTTCAGTCCATTCTCTCAACAGATTTATGCAAAGACCCACTGGGGTGCATTACAAGGCATCCCTTAGATTACTTGAGTATCTTAAACAAAGTCATGTCCAAGGCACTTTTTTCCTTCACATGATAACTTTAAGTTGACAAGATATAGTGATGCAGATTGGTGAGCTTGCAAAGATACAAGACACTCAATTATTGTTTATTGTGTAATCTTGGGCGATACACTTGTACCATGGAAAACAAAAAGCAAAACACTATCTCATGTTCTTTAGTTGAACCGGAGTATCGAGCATCAGTCAACAATGCTTCTGAAATTATTTGGCTAAGGGCTGTACTTCCTGATCTTTTGGCATTGTGGTGTGTTGTGACAATAAATTGGCTTTGCAGATTGCAGCTAATCTGGTCATGCATGAGCATAACAAACAACTTGTTAGAGCAAGCGTGATTCAACAACAATATATTCCTTCACATGTGCAGCCGGCTGATTGTTTACAAAAGCATTAGAAAAAGATCGATTCATCTTTTTCAAGTTCAAATTTGGTGTGTGCGGTCTTCACGCTCTAGTTTGAAGGGGATGGATTAAGAAACAAATACAAATATGTACATATGTGATATGATTGTCTGCTCGTGCCGATGTCCCAAAAGGAGTTAGCTATTTTGTAGCATGCAAAATGATTCTTTTCCTTGTTCTTTGTCCATGTGCAACAAATTCATTGAAATTGTATTGACATCTTTACAAATAGCCATACTGGTATGTCAATAATATCATCGCTAGGGTTTTCTTTCCTGCGCTACCTCACTCACAGCCTCCTTGTTTTTGCTCTGCCACACTTCCTTTTTTTGTTGGTGTCTCTTTTTCATAACAGAGCATTGTGGTTTCCCTGCTCTCTGATTTTAATTTGTACAGTTTTAGTAGGCCAGGCCAGTGCCAGTTGGCCACATTACAACTTTTGGTGTCGAGTTTATTTTCTCGTTTTGTTTTGCATGCGCTTTGATTTCCTTACCAGTGACTGTTTCTAAGAGTGTGCGCCCGCAAATGTGCGGCTGTTGCGTGAATGTGAGTGAAAAAGTTAGCCTATGGTTACAAATCTTTGTTAGGGAACCAAGACTGCGACATGCATCTTCGACCACATATTAGACGTACCAATGTGAACCTCTAGTGATGGACTGCACTAATAGTATCTACCGGTAATGATCTAGCCTGGCCCTTCCACTTGCTAATACATCAAATCACAATTTCATTCTTGATAACGGTAAGGCCAAACCAAATCCAATGGAATTGCTTTGTGAATTAAAGATGAAGTTTGACTGCTTGGGATGTTTATCATCATACTTTTGCTAACAAAATAAATTTTCTCTCTTTCTGAAACAAAGCACCGAATGATTGATGCCCTTCTTCTCATACAGTTTGTCCAAAAGAAGATAGGAACCAGTGAGCACTTACAATTCATACAAGTCTATATCCTCTTAATTACATGACAACTTGCAACTTGTAATGTCACATCATGAGAAAATTATACCACTCCAACACGTAGCTGGAAAATTAACGTCATTCAAGGATTGCGGTTCTGCGAGGAACTGGTAGCATTTGTTGATTGCTGCAACTGTTGGTAGAACGTCGCCATCTTACTATAGTAATGAAAATTCATGGACTGCATAAAAGCAAACAAGAGAAAATTAAAGTGATTAAATTACATACAGTAATACTTTTAATTGAAATTAATTACTGGCGCAGATGACCAGAGGACATAAGATGTCCATGGAGTTAATGTCTTTGAAATTTGCTATCCACATTTGACATACACCCGCTGAGAATATATGCTAGTTGACACAAGAAAAGAAAAAAATGGAAAATATGTACCAATCATTGCACTCAACTCCTCCTAACTTGCGCCCCACCAATCATATGGAAGGATGTATCATGATAAGATCAAAAAAATTGTGGCTGTGATTGTTGTGGAGGAGGATGAGAAAGCAAGGCGTATGAGAGGATGTGGTGTTACCAGTACTTTGATTGAATACCCGACATTTTTTCCTCCCTTATAAATAAACTGGACATCATCTAACTGCCGCCCCACCAATCATATGGAAGGATGTTTCATGATAGGATCAAAAAAATTGTGGTTGTGATTGTTGTGGCGGAGGATGAGAAAACAAGGCGTATGAAGGGATGTGGTGTTCCCGTACTTTGGTTGAATACCCGACATTCTTTCCTCCCTTATAAATAAATTGCACATCATTGAGTGGAAGCCACCAAAACATGATTGCATTGCCATTGGTTGGGACAGAACCGGACACAAGAATTTTAAGCTTTAATGCGTCCTACCACCTATGAGGCACATCAGGTTATTTTGTTATTGAAGGAAAAGTTATTGGAACTACTCGATGGGTATGAAGAGTGTAACCTGTTAAAGTGAAGCTAATTGAAGGCCACGGTCTTGAACACAAACAAAGGTATTTGGGCCTTGAAAGAAGCACGCACATTGAATGATATATGAGAAAGGGTAATTTCTCATTTATTGTTTCAATGATTTGTTAATTTGCTTAGATCAAGAGCATTTTTGTATAGGAGATTGTTGGAGCCTCAATACTCTCAGATTTTTTTTTTTTCATGGGACATTAAATATATAGTTAACAAATTTTTAATTGGTTTTGGGGCAGTGATTTGGGGTTCCTCAAGGACTCAAAATTTTGTAGATCAAATCACTAAAAACAAGGTTTTAGAGTGGGCTTCATTTAACATACACCTTAGGAGACCCCACTTATCTCCGCTCCTACTCAACATCAATCTCTACTGAAACAGCAAAGTTGAAAAAAAAAATGGTATCCTCCCTGTCTATTTTGTGATTATCGACCCCTAGAGACTGGAAATGATTTCAAATTCGTGAGTTCTCTCCATTGGTTGGTTACCTGGGCCAGGAGCGCATAGTACGGATCTCCAGGGGGGCTTGAAGCTGATGACAGTATTGAATCCTGGTTGACAAGTGAGGGAGCAGAAGCAACCGCCGCTTGTGGTGGTGCAATGAATGGTGGCGTCGCCGGCGGTGGCATGAGCCCCGCCAGAGGTGGCACTGGTGGTAATCCGACGGGAACCATGTCCATAAGTGGCATCGGCATGCCCATTCCCATAATTCCCATCATGTGCCCCATGAGAGGCAATTGCTGCTGCACGGTCATGGACGGTGCCATCATGCCGTGCGTGAATGGGATGGCTCGTTGGTTCATCATGTGCAACTGCGATTTTAGTTGCTTCAAGTAGTCTATCACCTCGTCCAGCATTGATGCCTTATCAGTCTGCATGAACCAGTCATTGTTATGCTGAGTTGATGATCACATCTAATAATGATCATGATGACAAAAAAAGCAGATATGACGTCAAAGACTGTCGAAGAGAGAAACGAGGAATATGAGTGCATTATACACAAATTTTTTTTCTTTATGTTCTTACTGCTTCGAACACATCATGTTATTTATGACGAGTCGACAGTTTCGTGTCAAGAAAATTACGCTGATGGTGATGAGGAATGATAGGCAAGTAGTGTATTCAGCTTAGGGTCTGCGCTCTTCATGATCAGACGATAATTAACAGCGATGATGATGTGATGATGATGATGATGAGATGACGAGGATGATGGTGGCGGTGATATGTGACAATCATGAGAAGGGGAGTACGATTGATATGGGGATAGAATCATAGGACGATTAGAGGCATGTTGTCTGCTGTATGGTTGCGTGGAAATGGAAGGGATCACATTCCATGATGTATCATGGATGGTGGGCATCATGCATGAGGATGCTGCATGCATGTGCACGTGCATATTGTAGAGCCTTTACTTAACTCGCTTGCACGTACTCGTGATCGCCCGCATCATCTCGTCATCAGCTCTCCTCATGATGGTAATATGGTCGCGGTCATGGAAAATAAAGGAGGCCTAATGGCCTCTATAGACCTAGTATTACAGCCATGGTGAAGATGAGGATGATAGTTGGTAATGCATGGTATCACCATTTCAAGCGTATTAATTAGCCTCGTTTTTTCTTTTCTTTTCATTCAATCGGTCCAATTGATGATGGCAGCAATGGTGCATGTTGGCAGGAACGTGATATTAGTCGACATAAATGACTTGACAGTGATGGAGATGAATATAGGATGGTGACAATACAGATGACAATCATGGTGCGTGCGCACCACACAGCCACACACTCTCGGGGGGGGGGGGTCAAACACTTAGTCAGCGGTACCTTGAATATGCATGCAATGACCACTACACCAAACGTACCCATTTTTGAAACTTTCCAGCCCTTACTCCCACTTGCAACAATATCAAATTCAGACATCAGAACGCCAGTTCCGATATTTTGAGCAGAATTTTACAACTTAATTTGTTAAATAATAAAGGATGTCCTCTTGCTTTAAACAAAAGGTTAATTAGCTTTTGACTTTAGTAAATTAATGATGCTAGTGGAAGGATACGAACGAAACAAAGGTTCGAAATTTTGCAAAATGGAAAATGAAATGAAAAGAGAGAACCAAGGATTTAGGAATGCCAATAATTGTTGACAAAAATAGAACAAGGTTTCGGCAAAACAAATTTACATATATAATTATACTTTTCATTTCCTCCCTCATTTTTTCTCTGATCTACATATCTTTTCTTTTTATCCTATATCGATATTGTTTGTCAGGCACTTGGCGTGAGGGATACACTCCTTGTGGTGCGTCTAATCTTTTTGATCAGACACTTTGAAAAAAAAGAAAAGAAAAAGCAGAATTGGATAAGCCTGATTAAACGCACAGCGATATTGTGAGATATCCACGGAAATTTTCTGTTAAAAAAGGATGGAGAAATCCACAAATCATATATATATATATATATATATATATATATATATATATATATATATATATATATATATATATATATATATATATATATATATATATAGAGAGAGAGAGAGAGAGAGAGAGAGAGAGAGAGAGAGAGAGAGAGAGACCGTATATGAATGAAAAATATCCAAACTAAATGCTGAAAGAGTTATTACAAAGGCCGTATATGCATGAAAACTCTCAAATAAATGCTTAAAGAGTTATTACCTTGCTGGCGTTTGGTACAAGTTTTTGGAGGGCTTTGATCTTCATATTGATCCTATCACGTCTTTTCTGCACCACGTACGCATTCTCGATATCAGAACCCGGACCATTACTCTCCACGAAAAAAAAAATAGAAAAAAGAAAAATTGAGTATTTTATGTGAAATTGCATTTACTTAGTGAACAGCGCCAGGCCGATTTGAGTATTTATCTTCTGACCTCTGAACAGTCGATGTGATCACTTTCTGTTCAAGTAATATTTCTTTCTTCTCGTCATCTATATGCATTAATTTCGTGTCGAGAGATAAATTTCTTTTTGTCACTGATTTCTTATAAAATTTGTGGATGTGTTTGTTCTCTAAACCTTTTTTCTCACTATTGTGAGGCGACATATAAATACCCAAGATGCATCTACCAATGCCTTCGATGAACAGCAAAATCAAGGATGAACTTATAATCTTTTCTTGTTTTTGTCCTCGAGAGTTCTCTTCCACAAGTTTGTTATCGTTGTCAAGCAAATCAACATGCTGTTCTTTGATCTTTAATATGTGTGTCTGCGTCATGTGCTCACGCTGTGAAACTTCCATGCAGCATTTCATGTTGTGCAGCATAAAACGTTAGAAAGCACATTTGTTATACATCATAAAACGAGAGAAAGTGCTTTGTTAGTGCAGCTTAGATAGATAGAAACAGAGAGAGATGCTTGTCTTTTTATCTGAAAGCAGAAAAAGAAGTCAGCCAAATTGCCGACCACCAATATAGTTTATGTATGTGCGTAGCCCTCTTCAGTTGGCAGCACTTACTCCATCTGTAACGGCATCTCTTTGTAATGAAAAGGAGAATAATTGTTTGAATTAATGCACCTTTAGAATCTGCAGGACCATCTCTCTCTCTCTCTCTCTCTCTCTCTCTCTTGCCCCCGGCCTGTGTGTGTACTTTATTGCTAATGGTTATAAGGTGAAATTACAGATCCAAGAAATGCAACTGCAGTCAGAAGAGATTCCTCGGCGGAAAAAAAAAACACCAAATAAGGTTACGGCACTGTTGTTCAGCCCTTCAGGAACGCATGCAAAAGCATTTTTTTTTCTCACACATATGCAAACTCTTGTTGCCTGCCGCTGAGCCATGGTAATTTTGCAAGACAGTGTAAAACACTAAAAACCAAGAGCTTTTCTTTATGCTACGGTAAACATATCGATCTTCAAATCACATAAAGTCATCTGAATCAACAGTAAGTGCCTTACTGACCCTCTCCAGGAGATTATGAACATCTGCAGCCCTGCTGCGCTTGGTGGAGAGAGAAACCGTCTCCTCCTTGTTGTTAGCTTCTTCCTCTTCATGGCTCCTCTGAAAATGCATATTGTGAACAGATCTCATGTAAGAAAAACAACCTTCAATTTAGTAGGCACTTATTGTTTCTGCACTCCCAGTCTAACCAATTACTTTCTTGCTCAACATCGAAGGAAACTCATAGCCCTTACTAAGGTTTTAACAAAGAGTCAAAGACAAATGGTGCAGGTTTTACCTTCTTCAACGCCACGCCGCAGAAATTCCCCCCCTCTTCCACAGGTTTGGATGAACAATTACCTCCTTCCTGTGGCTTCTGTGCCTGGTCTGTTGACGGCCATACTACCGCCGTCCCTGTGCCGTCTCCCATCAGCGTTTTTCTGGCTTGCCAGCTGGCAACCGACTTCTTACTCTCACTCTCACTGTAGTTGTTGACCTCCCCAAGTGCCTGATTCTCATGATAGTGATCAGGCCATGGCCGTTTCTCATACAGCAACAAATCATCAGTACTCACCACACTAGTTGATGCGACAACTGATGACATGTTTGCTGGCTTCTGATGGCTTACAAGGCCTTGGAGTTGTGATCTACTCGTCCTTAGGCAATCGTTGCAGGTGGCTTGGTGCACCACAGATTCAAGAGTGCCACTGTTGCTGTCCCAAGTAGATCGACTCGCTCCTGCAGTCCTAGTTGGTGAATTACTACTGCCAAGCCCGTGCGTGGCAAGATGCCCATTCTCCCATGTCAATTCGGCCACATCAGAGGTGGATCTGCCGGGATTGTTGCAGAAAAATCAAATAGAGATGTCATACAAACTGATCAA
Organism: Nymphaea thermarum; assembly: GCA_011799765.1. Classification (NCBI taxonomy): domain Eukaryota; kingdom Viridiplantae; phylum Streptophyta; class Magnoliopsida; order Nymphaeales; family Nymphaeaceae; genus Nymphaea; species Nymphaea thermarum. The sequence goes on from JAANDH010000350.1 coordinate 156,863, forward strand.
CATGTAGATGTTGAGAATTTTATGAAAATTCACATACATGCGAACCAAATATTGCTTTTTATGCCAATTAAGAAACATAAGACTAAAAACTACATTGGTTCGGGCCTCCTACCAATAGTAGAAAGAAAAATTGAAAAATCAGAAAGAGCTCTAACTATGTAGCGATTTATGGTGATTTTGGAAACGAGTATTAATGATGCTAAACATGCTGACGTAATCTGCATGATCGAAAACGTTACTGTTCATGCTTGGATCAGTCTTGTTTGGTTGGTTGACTGCAATCAGCTTGTAACATAAAATTTTCTAAAATTTTGAATCAGTGAAGGTCTCTAAAAAAAAACCAGTTAATTAGCAATCCATCCCAACACCTTGAGCAAAAGCAGATTACATCGCTATACCGGATTTTGAGAAAAAACTTGAAAAACTGAAAGCTCCAATATGATTGCATGCACAATCTTTACTGCAAATACGTGGCATCTGATTCTTAGTTTCTCCTTTCTCCCTTACCAATCAAGGAAGTCAGCCATAATACACCAAACATGGGTTTTTCTACATGTTTGAGATGAACAACAAAAGCTTGAAGGACACGCAGAAGCTATGTTAGCTTAGTGCACTCACAAAGTGTGACTTGGATCAAAGGTCGATAAGGAGCGCTTCATCATCAATCGATCACTTTCTTTCTTCTTTTCACTACTTTCTTCTTTTTCGCCGTTCTCTTCTTCTTCTTCCTCCTCCTCCTCTTCTTTTGATGATGATGATAATAGAATGTAATTGTAGTGACCAGATCCTTGTCACATATAAGAAGTGCCATAAGATGAGAATATGAAATATATATATATAAGCAACAAATTGTTGTAGGCATAAATAGGGATTTTTTCCTTCTACTCATAGGCAAATAGATCTTAACGTGGAGATTCAGTACTTGTCACCATTTCTCTGTGAAGGAATTGTCAATTCTTAGTGGATGACTCAGCACCTATGAAGATCTGATCTGGGAATTTGAATGCTCCGGCCAGATTTCTCATTTCTTAAGTGTGCCCCACTTCTTCATGAGTCTCCATCGAAGTCTCCAAGTTTATGGGTTGTTCCCCATTGCTTCGTGATCTCCATGGGAGTCTCCAAGTTTCTGAAAGTGTTTTCTGCCTGGGTGCCTGGGATTCTGTTGGGTCGTCTAGTTGGTTCTGAACTATTTTTTGACCGGAAGTGGGGATTCCTCTTCTGTAAATCGATAAACTTCCCATAATAAATGACAGCAGCTTATACCAAGAGAAATGAAAGCAACAAACTTAAACTGTTAGTTTCCATCTTTCTTTTGCTCTCTTGTTTACGTCTAAAAGCCCCGGGCTTTCTGTCAAGTCATTCTTTTCAAGGTAAATTGGGCTCTGTACAGAAGTTGTGATGAGCGATCCCTTCATGGGCATCTTAATCATGAAATATTTTGGTAGACAGAACCAACAGAAAGTAATTTAGATTATCGTCAGTAACAGTGGTATGTTAACAAATGCGACAAAAATCGTGGTTGGTATTTTAATCTTTTTGCTTTCTCCCGTCCTCTTTTTTTGTTTGAAATAACCAAGTTAAGATTAAAACTAAGATATCCATCAGTAAGAGTGTTGTCTTTCAAGCTCCACCTTCCAATCATCCTCACCGAGCTCATTAAACTTGCTAGATCGCCATAAAAAAGTTAGATCTATGGCACCTCCTTGAAATTAGTCACCCCAGAACTTTGTCACTTTGGCCTCTCATTAGTATTATGCGTTGACAAAAATGTTTATTCGCAGCACCAAATAAAAGGAAAAGCAGATAGGAAAACTGTTTCTTTAATTTGGACATCTGGCGTACTTTTTAGGCAAGTTACAGATAGGCCGATTCTTCATGAACAAGTTGATGCCCAAGTATTAAAATTTTACAGCTTCGCCAACATAATGGTGTTAAGCCCAACTTCATAGCCAAGCAGACGGTGGTCTCAGTGGTCACAAGAATTGATTGCTCTAAATAACTGACGAAAATGACAGACTGAATGGCGACAAGATCCATAGGAGGCCCAATGTCTAAGGGTGTTGGAGAGGTCCAGTCTGGAAATTCAGTTCTCTTCATGAAAAAGAAGCCACACTTGGGGCTCGAAAACCTACATCGAACCCTTGACAGCACAAGTTCAGCGTGGCCATTTAAAGCCTACTTTCTCCTAAGCTCTGCAGGCCTATTGTGGAGCCAAGATGTAGACAATGATCCGCAAATTTGATGGATGAGATTAAAGCGCATGAGATGGTTTCGCTAGGTTAGTAGATATATTGGGAAGATATCGTCCACAAGCTTGCGGGTTTTGCTGAGGAACAGAATCTTTAAATGGTCTACAATTGGCTGGCCCTATGCTAGAGAACCTAGTGGCCGTGTGTTGGGTACCAACTTGATCAACGTCTTACACAGTGCATGTTCTACTACAGAAGGTCCTTATGCCATTACATGAGCTGGGCCCTCTCCTTTGTCCATGGACGCTTGGGACAAGTTGTCGGAACGAGGAAAAAAAAAAGAAGCTAAATATAATTGAGATTGAGTGGGGTAGGTATCCGATCTAGTGTTGGCCAAAAAATGACAAAAGACAAAGTCTAACTAGATCGCACTCACAATCCTGGTGTTCATGAGGCTGCAGCTAACAATAGCTTTCACTATATATCAAAATTTTTCTTAAATATTTAATGAATCCTTTGCTTAATTACTTAGGGGAAATGATTCTCTGGTTGGAGAAATACATTTCTTGCCTACTGTTGTGACGAAGTGTATGCACTCTTGGGTAGTAACCTAAAATGACATTTGTTCTTGTAACATATATATGTTACCAAAATGTATACATGATAGTATACAAGTACCATAATTTTGTTTGATGAAACAAGATGTAACTATAGATATAGATATTGTTTGCAAATCTAACAATTAAATGTTGGCCATAATTATACCACGTTTCTTGAAACAATAAATTGTGTTTTTAAAACACATGATATAGGAACATGTGTTTGAAAAACAGTATATGTTTATCGCCAAAAAACGCACTAAAGGGAAAAAATTATGAAGGATGAAAAGAGTATAGTCATTTATGAAAGTGTGATTTTCTTTTATGGTCATATTCCATATTTAAAACTGATTGTTCAAAATCGACTCAAGTTCTTTTAACTATTACACATTAGGTGGATAAAATTTTGTTTGAATTACAAAAATAAACCATTTTTTATTAACATAAAACTTTTTTCTGGCCTGTAAGCCTTGTCCATGATTATTTATATGTGATGAATTTCATTTACTTGGAAAAACAGTGTTCTTTTTTCAAAAAAAGAACAACAAAGTTCCACGGACAGGTAGAAAAAAGATGGTGTTCAGGGTGAAGAGTCCCCACCTTGAAGGATCAAAACTATGAAGTGAGAAACTGCATCCAGGATGGATAATGCCAACCTTGAGCTGAATCTGGCTCCCACCTTGCATTCTGAGAAAGAAGAAACAAGTATAAATGAAAAAAGAAAAAAATAATAAGATAAAAGGAAGCGCCAAGAACGAAGAGGAGGGAAAAATGGATGATGGAGAGCTTCAAAAATATGGGTTGACAATAGTGATCTCATGCATTTTTTTAGTTAAAATGTTCTCATCAATGCCTAATAAGCATATATTGTCATCTTTCCCTTAATTATTTTCTTTTGGTTGCTTAAAGCACAAATAAGAATGCATCAATGCACATGGACAGTCTTTTTATATGTTACTATGACATTCACTTGTATCTATGTGACTATAAGGCCATAACAGCCTTTTGCGACTTTGATATCTGCCTACCACCACTAGAACAAAGTGCTTTCCCCTACTTGAAATAGCGCTAAGGTTATGAAAAGCTTAATTGGTGTCCTTGAAGTGTTTACAATTTGCCTAATTAAGAACTAATTAATTACAAGAAAGCATTGGAGTAAAAGAAGTATTTCACAAAAAAGAGTGATTAACAATCATAGTAGATGGACATAATTAGTCAGTAAAATATTCTTACCTTCCAAACGCTCTTTTATCATTTATCCCTAATTTGTAAAAGAGCATTACTTCTACTATTGATTTTCTCTTCTTTCTCATATATATTCCCTCTTTTCTCCCCCCGTTATGTTGATTTATTTGAATAATCGTAATATCTTTCGAGAGTCTAGGAAACACATGTAAAGTTCTAGTGACAAAGTTAGCACATAAATGTAACTGCAAGTTTGAAAGAATGACTAAAATGCCCTCCAATTATTTTTTATTTTTTTGTGTGCTGACTATTGAGTTTTATATTCATGAACAAGAAAACAAATCAATCACAAAAGACAAAGAAAATTACATGGTTCCACCTAAGGATTTCTTAGGTCCACAATAGCTCGCAAGAAATGACTCTGATTTTTCGTTAAACATCTTATCACAGAGAAGAATCTATTATACATCAATGAGAAAGGCAGTTGGATATCAAAGGAAAAACTAACACACAGTTGACAAAGGTGGGAATATAACAATAGTTGGACTTCTTCCTAAAAGTTTTCAGCTAAAGTAGAAGACGGCTTTGAGGAACATTGAGAAGGAGAACTTGAGAGCCATGAGTTTTTGATGAAGTCAAAAGTAACCTCTATTGATGCTGATTCTCAAGTGGTGGGCAAGAAGGTGAAGTAGGATCTGTGCTTGCATTTTGTCACCCATAATCCCCAACTGTTTTTTATCGCTTATTCCAAATTCTCTATTGATGGTTTTTGTAAGCTTTCTATTCCTTGAAGCTTGTTGTGGATGGGCTATGATCATAGTTATGTGGAATGAGCAAGAATTGGAGCTTAAGTTTGCTTGTTTTTAGTTTCTTGTTCTTTTGCATATTTAGATGTAAAAGTTTTGACACTGTTTTGTAGATCTAGGTGTTGATTCACGGATTTTCAGCTTATAAGGTGGTAGTTTGTGGATCTTCATAACGTCATTTGCAAGATTGAGGATCTCTTGTTTGCCCAAGTGATTTTACTTTTGTCTAGGGCGTAGAAGAGAAAACGGGTAACCCCTGAACCATAGCTGCCTACATAGCTTTTGATAGCTTCATTAATGCATGCAATCTGGTAGAAATTTCTAGTAATGACTGCCGATAGACATGGTCTAAAGAACATGTGAATGCAATATTATGAGTAAAATTAACCATTTTTTTGTTTCTACATGTTGGATTAAAAACTTGTTTCCATACAATGAACTTGTTTTGTTGTCTAGATTAAATTTAGATCACAATCCTTTGTTATTGAGTGATGTCAAAAATCAAAGAGGGATGTGGGGCAAGCCTTGCTTCCGTTCCATGACCTTTGGCAAGATGAAGCTGAATGTATAAATCTAATTGATCACTGTTGGCAGTCGCAAGTGAAAAGTTGCCTAATGTTAAGATGGATGCAGAAATTAGACATGGTAAGCATCATATATGGGTTCTAACTGGTCAAAAAAGTTTTTTTGGATGATTGGGGGAGCAAATTAAGTAGTGCAGGAATTAGCTCTTGCAATGTCACATGGAGGTAGAGCATGGGGAGTTGGGGGCTATGGATTTACAAAAAAGAGACTAAGCTGAAGCTGAATAGCCATTTAAGCATATTTGAAGAGCAGTTTTGGCGGCACTAGATCTGAGTATCTTTATCTCTATTGGAGTTAACTTTTCTCAGATTGAGTTTATTTCCACTTTTATAGATTCACTTAACACTTGTCTAGTTCCGGACATGTCACTTGGTGTGTAGCTCATATTTTGAGATCATTTCTGACCAATCCAAGTTTTTGTGGACAAGTCTATTTGATATACTACTCGATAGAGTATTCCTAAACTCAGGTTGTTTCCCCATTTTACCCTTAAACATCACTCTCAAATGGTTCATTTTGGTATCTGTTATTAGAAAAACGTGATTTTGGAAGGACAATTGTGACCTGACATTTAGCACAACCTTAAATTTCACTCATGTAGTTTACCCACATGATCTGCAGAGCCTAGTTTCTGCACCTCTTTTTCAATACAATAATCTTTTTCATAAACCTAAGGAGTTGCTTGAACTTAAAATAGGATTATATGAACATTAAAATTGAGCCTAGTAGGACCATGCCTCACCTAAGCCTGCTTCAAGACTAATTAAACTAAAATGAACCAGCTTAGTTTCATCTAGTTGAACCTAGCATCTCGCCTAGGTCTAGAACAAGTTCAAAACTGAACCTAGCCCATGCCACACAAGCATTGACTAAGTCTAAACTCACCTAGCCCAGAGTTAGCCAGGTTATGGCACTCGTAGTCCAAGGCCTTTTAATGTAGGACTTTGTATCAAATTACAGGTCTGAGCTTGGTATTCAACCAGATCTAGATCACTTTGTCAGATCTCATTCCCAGATCTTAGATCCAAATCTGAACATCATATCTGGATCTGCTTTCTAGTACTTTCTTTGGAACCAAAGCTTGCTCTAGATCTCAATATCATGTCCATGTCCAAGATCTAGATCCTATGTCGAATAGACTCCAAGTGAATGAAAAATTGTTTGATGTCTGAAAGATACAAGTTAAAATGTAAAGTTTTCATTGTATAACCTATGATTCAAACAGGGACGGCTTTCAGAGGTTAGCCCTGTATTGAATCTAGATGAGACATTCTATCCTCTGGAGGCCTATAAAAAGAGGTTATTTCCCTTTCTCTCTACATGATTTCATAAAATGTTTTTTAAATACAACAATTTGGGAAAACTCTAATGAGTAACTAAGTTTAAGCTTAAGAGAAATTTAAATTTTCTTTTAAGACTCTTAAGAGTCCTAGATTAAGGCTTATGTACGAGCCACAGTAGTGATCAGCTTGGCCAACTAACAAAAGCTCCATTTTGTCAGTTGGGGCCTAGTTTACGTAATTTTTTGTTTACGGTAGCTTATTATATGTGCCTAGGCTAGTTACTTTTCTTTCTTAAGCATGAAACAGAGTAGTGTATTTCCTATACAGATTTTAATTCAATGTCGTTAGGTGAAGGGTGTGGAGGTCAGGTATGACTCCCTCTTCCCTTCCCTCAATCATTTCAACATTTAATTTTCCCAGTTTGCATCTTTACTTTAATGCATTTGAGCATATAGTTTCCCTTTTGTTAATCATAGTGCACACACACACACACACACACACAAATATATATATATATATATATATATATATATATATATATATATATATATATATATATATATATATATATATATATGGATTTAGATAAGCACTACCACAATTTGTGTAGAACGTAGGTTGACATGACCAGAACCATGCCATGTGAACAGTAGTCCTGGCATGCTAAAGTTGTCCATCAGTCTAAGCTCTAAATCAACATACTTGCAAAAACATAGTTTTCCAAAACATGTTTAAAATCAAACCTCTTTTCTAAATCATGTCTTTTGAAATTCTAGGACACATGTGATCAGAATCCAACCCTAGGTCATCCTCAGATAGTCTTCTAAGGACAAAGCCAGATCAGTTTAAGAACCCTCTATCTGATCACTACAAGTCCTAGAATAGGTCCCTTGACCGACCCATTCTAAACCCACTTCAATGCTTAACTAAGACCAAACATTGACGACATCAACATTAAAGCTCTTCTTAGGATCTCCCTAAAGCCTAAGCTAGGTTCAATTACGAAAACATGAACTTAAATCCTGAACATGGAAGATCAAATTCAAATTGAACCAATTATAGATCTCAGACCTAGGATCCAAATCTAATTATCTAAATGACCTTTGATCTCGACTGGTAATTTTGGAATTGAATCCCTGATGATATTGGATATGAATTTGATTTTTGGAACTTTAAACATGGTATTGGAGCTCAATTTTAGACCAAGACCGGATTTGGAACTTCAAACATGGTATTGAACCAATTCATGTTCAAATTATTTCATAGCTCAAGCACTAGTCCTTTAGTTGAAATATCAGATTTTGGATTTTGGACCTTGAATTCTTGACTTTAGGTCATTATTTCAAGAACTATAACTTTAACCTTGAGCTTCAAACCAAACCTCTAGTTTGGATCAGCTGAATTGGATCTTAAGTTTTGTTTCAGATCATGACAAGCAATTGAAACTATTAGACTTTGATGCAGATCTTGTCTTTGGATCATGATTATAAGTCTAAATTTGGATTTAAATTATGACTCTATGTTCATGTCCCATAACTTAAATTCTATAGAGACTGGATCTCAATTACATGTGATCTAGTTTGCATGCATTATATTAGTATAGGTTTGTTTCCATGGGCTTGTGATGAACCGAGACATGAATTAAAACTCTCTTGAGTTCTCTAATTTAAGAAATCCCTAATTCTGATGGTTCATATGAATTTTTCAAAACTATACATTTCCAAACCTATGGCACATTTGATTTGATTAGGATCAAGATGATAGTCAAGTCTTAGATCTTAGGTCACAAAGATTGCTTCTGATAAATATGTCAGAAAAATCAAACCTTGTAGCAACAGGATGGGTCCCATCTCTTATGTGTTCTCACATAGATTAATGGAAACAAGTATAGGTATAGTTTTCTCCATATTTGCAGTCTATATGCAAGATTGAAAATTTTTGCATGTAAATAGAGGTGGCAACTGTGATAAAACTTTCACCGTTTGACTAAGTAAATTGGTTTGAATATCTAAGTCATGATTATTGACTTAGCCCATAGAGCCTCCTAGGTGTCCCCATATAGATATAAACATATGTGTTTCATGTTTGTGGACCAAGACTTGAGAGGAAATATTTTGTGTACATTTATAAATATTATCAAATACAACCCCTCTCAATTTGGAAGTTTGAAAATAATTTTTGTCTTTCTTCTTTATTAAACTCTATCTTAAGCTCCTTACATTAGAGCAAAATATTTGCACGGGTTCATGATTTTAAACTTGTATCAACCTATACAAGTCCCAATCATCATGTCCCAGAACTCTCCTTGTTAAGCGAAAGCTTCTTGGGGAGGAGAGGAGTTCAACAACTACACCAACCTACTAGACCCAGATATTGGTGCTCCCCTTATCATGTGCCGACATGCTATATATTGGTAAGTGATCAAGGAGAATGGTGACTTCTAAACCATAGAACCTGTAGGAGGGGTATCTGCCACATACATTGGACTTTTTCCAGTATAGAGGTATACCATGTTATGAAACTATTGACTATTAAATTCCTTAGCGACTTAGTGTACATGTACAAACTATTTTGAACTATGCATGCTAGAGAGATGTCCATCAGGGTGTGCTACTTATGCATCTGAGCATGAAATGTGCTTGTGCTTGCTTTAGAACATATACTTTTCATATACTATTTTTCAGAAAGCTGGACACGTATTCAGAAAATGTCCACCAATCTCAAAACCATCCAGGGCATTCCATGAAGTCCAATCCAGACCTTATCAAGTCTATCGCTTGTAAGACATCTCTTCTATCTGACTTGGGTCACACATGTATCATATTGTTAGTTTCATTTCCTATTGGTTCAACCGGTTACACTCAAGTCTGTTTGTTTAGTCTAGCTATCTCTCTATTTTGTCTAAGTCCAATGTGCATATTCATTTTGACCCCTAGACTGGATAGTTTTTCAATAACCCTTTTCAAACATACCCTCATGGTCATGTTGTTCACTCTATTCTCCCTATACACCTAAGAAATGGATCTAGTACTATAGCTTGAGACTGGTGCACTGATGGTTTCAGATGGCTTACCCCTAGAATTTAGATAAGTGTGGTTTGGAGATAGTGGCATTAGCATGTTCGTGGAAGGTGGATGGAAACTTGATCAACACTTGTAGAGCAATGGAACTCATTTCCCTCTACCTTTTGGTTCTTATGGGAACAGGACACCATTGATGGATGAGTTCATTGATATCATTGGCCTTCTTGGGCCAACCAGATGCCATGAGATCTTATAGATAATCAGTTTCTAACTAACATGGCTGTGGCCAACCGCAAGAAGCTGTTGCATAAGTTGGTAGGCTACATGACTTGGGATCTAAATAAGGAAGGTAACTTTTGGCATGTCATATTGGTGGACTTCCATGTACATCTGGGAGGCTCAAATGGGAAGATTCTAGCTTGGTCCAAGTCATTTCCGGACAAGATACTCAAGGAGTGCAATTTTTCAAGGTGTGGAGAAACTTCAAGACCTTGTGGCTTTCAATGGGTGTAGCTAGCATCATCTTTCTATACTTACCATGTAGGTGGTTGATGGGTGCATTGGTTCCTAAAATAGTAGTCTATATGCATGTCATCTGACATAATTAAGCCTTTAGACTCTCAAGAGACAATGTTCTTTTCCTTCATACTTATCACCAAATGATAGATGATATGATTAAAAACAGACAGTTTGAGACTACTTTTATAGGAAAGAGCCAAAGGCTAGCTATACCTTTCATTTTTAGAGAACAAAACACTCTCCTCATCGGCCATTCTTTGTGGTGGCATATGATCTAGAGTATCAGACAGTTCTCACACCAGCTGGTTTTCCATTGCTCTATTAAAGGTTATAGCATGGTGACAGTTTGAGTTGGATATAAGAAAAAGTGGTAGGGTATCCACAGTTTGGTGTGTTGTGATTGGTAACTTGTGAGAAATGAACTCTCTATATATGGGAAACCCATTAGGTGTAGAGTTTACATGAAGTTGTAGGAGTCTATCTTCCTCCTTCCACATTGTTGTTGAGTTTGTTTATGATAAAAATTATGACTGATTTCTAATGAACTTTTTTTATTTTTATCTTCAATTCTCCTTTACAATGTTCAAAATTTGATTACAATGTCATCAAAACCATGTTTATTTTAACATGTATTATTTTAGGTACAAGCAATAACAAAGTACAATTTCTCAAACACAAAACCAACAAAGAAGAAGGACCCTAATGCAAAGGGAAATGATGTGGATGATTAACATCATTAGAACTCTAACTCTAGAGATTCAGAGTTATTGCAGCAACCTTCACCTTGTTTCAAAAGAGGTTTCAAAGGACGATGAAGGCATTGGATGGCAAGAATAGAGGGGGGTCATCTACATCAAGAACCTCTCACAATCTGACATAAATAATGCAGTCTAGGATGGAGTAGATGGAAAAGACCATCCACCAAAGGCAAAACAAGGGCAAACATATGTAAACTAGAAAGAACTTTTGTGAGGGACTTGATGATAACTACCTAGAAGTTTACCTAGAAAATTCAACAAGTGTAAATTTCATAGATCTCTCATATATAGTATTGAAGACTATATCACTCTCAAGCACATAATAAAAGACTACACAGTCGAAGAATTTCTTTTAGAAGGAGACACACCAAAGGTTTTGAAGAACCCATTCTAGGTCTGTGTCAAGAACATGGATGTCATGGTAGACAACATGCCTTTTCATCTATGGACCATTTCCAAACCTACACACAGAAAGAGATAGCCATCATAGCCATTGGTCACAAACACACTTAGAGCCTACTGACTTCATTCAAGCTCTAAGCAAGAAGACTACGACCCTAAAAAGCCTTGTCAAAAGAGCCAAAATCAATCAAGAAGCAGATTTACAACCCCAAGGATGTCCCCGTAGTACCCAATCTAAATTCTAAGAGGTGATGGTCAATGCATCCATCACCTTTTTCGAATGAAAATCTCCCGAAGTCCCACCAATTCCATAAGATCCACTATTAATTGTGGTGCAGACCCTAGTCTAGACTATGAACTCGATGATGGTCAATTTATCCAGCACCTTTTCAAATGAAGATCTCCCAAAGCCCCCACAATTCAATAATAGTGCATTGTACACTATAGTGTAGACTTGAGGTATGACTATCCCCCATGTATTGGATGAAGGGAGCAATAGTCTGAAAATTTGTTTGAATATGGCAGCTAAAGTCCTTGGATCAAAGAGAAAGATGACATTCCAAATAATATGACAATATATGTATTTGATAGTACTTTTTAGACTCAAAGTGCATCTATTTGGACATGTCTTATCAATTATATGGTCCACAATGCTATTCTATGTCATGAATGTGCCCTGATCTTATAATTTGCTTCTAAGCAAAGCATAGATCTATGATGAAAATGTAGCATCATCACTTTACATTAGTGTGTGAAATGGATTCAATGAGTGATGGTCATTACTATCTTGGCAGAGAACCCAAAGAATTAACTCTCTCAGCCATTGGTCCCACAACTGACATGCACTCTTCCGTCCCATGCATTAGATAGCCAGAGGAATGTCCCTTAGTGAGAACCTCAAATGCTTAGGGATGAAGGAGCCCACAGATTAGGTGAATACTATAGAAAAAAGGGCCAAACCTTCTTTAAATTGGATGGCTAGATTAATGAAGCAACATTCAAAGACTATTCCCCCATATCAGCATTTTGCAAAGCTGCACAATGATTTTCACTGTTGATTAAGTAGGGATACAAATTGTACAAAGGCGTAGGTGCCGACGAAAATGGGATAATGGATCTAGTTAACATCTCGAGTCAAAGTGGCATGGTGGGAGTTGACTACAAGCAAAAGGCATCTAAGAAGAAGTCCAATAAACACAACAAGAAAAGAAAAAAGGCATGATGTGAATTTGTCATTCATTTGGTTTCATTTTTTCCATAAAATTGAAAGTATAGTGGGGGTCATCTCCTTTTTATCATTAAAGTTGAACTCTTGAACAAAAAAAATTTCTCTATTTCTCTTTCTCCCCCTATTCCTTCCTCTTATGTATACATATCTCTCTTAAGAACCCTAGTTTTTGTTTCTTCCTAACATCATTTTTACATGACTACTCTGACATCTCAACCAATTCGGATGTTGGTACCGAACCCCAATGTTCAGTGAAACTAGCATGCCACCATGTTAAATGACTACATTAAAGAAATCAATATTAGAACATAGCTGAAGCCTAGAATTCTTCAAGTTGGTGCCAAATTCAGCTTAAAAGAAGAAAGCAAGTTGGTTCAGTTTCTCAAAGACTATAAAGAGTTATTCACATGGAGAATGGGAGCTGTCCAATTAATCATAAACTAATGAAGTTGGATTGTCTGGTTGAGAATAAGGTTAAGGATGGGCTAGAAGACCGTCTAAAAGCAAAGTTTATACTAACTAACGATTATCTAGAGCGGCTCACAAGTTGTTTTGCCTAAGAAGAATGGCAAGGTTAGAACTGCATCGATTTCTGAGATCTTAATAAGATCATTCTGAAAGATGACTAAACCATTTTCTAACACAAATTAACTAGTGGTTAGTATAGCTAGTCAAGAAATGTTCTCATTTATAGGTGATTATTCTGGATCCAATCAGATCAAGCTAGCAACCAGGGACAAGCCTAAGACTTTATTTACCATTGGTGGAGAATTTGCACATTGGGGATACTTACGTAGGTCTTTGACAGGATGTTGCAATATAAATTGAGATTGAAAATGTAAAAGTGTGCCTTCGTGTTGAATTACTTAGCTATATGGTCAACAAAAAAGGGTTAGAAGTAGATTTGGAGGCATTATAGATATGCCAGCCCAAACAATCTATAGGAATTATGCTGCCTACAAGCATGATACAGGGTGCCAAGAGGTTCATCTCTAATCTGACCCTCATTTTGTGTGATGGTCAGCACTAATGGCATACAATTGCAACCTTTCCTTTCCATTAGCAAGAATGCCATACAATTTGTGGAAATGGCATTTGGTTGGTACTAATGGCATACAATTGCAATGAGTCCTGACCTGTTTTGGTATGGAAAATGACATTGTGTTGTCAAGTGAGTACTAATGGCATTTGGTTGTCAAGTGAGTACTAATGACATACAATTGCAATGAGTCCTGTCCATAATGAGTCCTGTCCATAATGAGTCCTGACCTTTCCATAACATTCACGAAATTGTCCATCAAACCGTTCAACCAGCTCTTCAGAAAATGTGTCAAATTTGAGTGGGGCCCATGATGTATCAAGACCTAGAATATTTCAAGCTGTATTTACTCAATCCCCCAGTCTAAAAGCCACCAGTATTAGGGAGACCACTTTTATTATATATTTCAGTAAATGATTCAGCTTGTAGAGGATTCTTGGTGCAGTACAAAGAAGGCTAGAAGATTGAAACATGCCATATACTATGTCAGCAAGAATTTCATACAATATGAAAAAAGTTATTCTATAATAAAAAAATATGTCTAGTTATCATTTAAATGTGTTAAAAGCTTCAACCTAACTTGCTTGTTTGCAAAGTCAAAGCAGTCTCTTGGTTGAAACTATTAAATACATTTTAGAACTACTATCTCTCAAGGGTAGGATCGTCAATGGAAAGTAGTTCTCATCTAATATGATGAAATACACATTAGTGAAATCAATCTAGGGACATGCATTAGTAGATCAGTTTAGTACATCTATGCTAGCTGAAGAATTAAAAGCCAATGACAGTTTCTCAAATGAACAAGTGTTATATGTGAGTCCCATCCTAGTATGGACTCTTTTCTTCGATAGCTTTAAGGACATGGTTGGGATAAGTATCGGGATTCTCCTCCTCATGGTAGTGAGAGAAATTTCCCTTACTTTCTCAAACTAGAGTTTTCCTATATTCATAATATGGTTGAGTATGAAGTCCTAATCCACAAGTTTAAGATGTAGTTAGATTTCAAAGTCAAGAGACTGCACACATATGGTGACTCCTTTTTGTTTATTAACTAAGTAAATGAGGAGTAGATAGTGCAAGATCCAAGTTAACGTTATATCAACAAGCTACTAGTGCTTTGTTTGCACAATTTGCAAAATCTCGACTCTTTAATGTCAAAAAAGAGTTTTAACCAGTTTTCAGATGGTATGGCTAGTATAGGCTCCATCATCACATTTAGGAAATCAGATCATGCAAAACTTTTGAGATCAGGAGACTCATTCAACTAGCATATGAGCGGCATAAACAAGTTAACATGGTCAAATAAGAAAAAGTGACTTGGTACAAGAACATCAAGAACTACTTGGAAACAAGAGAATTTCCTCCGGACATGCCAAAGAAAGAGCATAGGATTATTCAAACAATGTTAGAAAGATATTCCATCTTAGTAGGAGTCTTGTGTTGGAAAGGCTTCAGCTTAGAATATCCTCGGTGTCTTGACAAGGATGAGGCACAAGAGGTGACCAATTGAGCACACGAAGGGACCTACAATGGTCATGTTAGCTACCAAACCTTAGTTAAGCAACTGGTTGGGATAGACTATTATTGGCCAACCATGTAGTGAGATTCTTATCACAAATCAAATGATGTTTCAAGTGTTAGATGCATTTAAACTCTATGCATACAACAGGCATATATCACTAGGACCCTTCTCCATGTGGGCATTTGATGTGGTGGGCCATATTAACCATCTGCATCCAATGGCAACAAATAATTTCTAGTTACAACAAAATATCTTATCAAGTGGATTGTGGTCATCACTCTTAGAATAGTGGAAGAGAAATACATTGTATCTTTCATCCGTAAGAAAAACTTGAGTAGGTTTGGGGTGGCTTCTTATGTTATATCGGACAATGGCACTAATTCCAAAAATGAAATGATGTGGGATTTCCCTCTTCAATTTAAGATGATCATATCTCCATACTTTGTTACCCATGAGAAAATGGCTAGGCTGACACTACAAATAAGGTTTTGATTAGAATATTGGAGATGACAATGGTAAGTAGCCATAATTGTCATGAAAAGCTGCATGATGCATTGCAGGCATACATGATCAAAACCAAAACCTCTACTAATGCCATCCAGTGGAGCTCATATATGGAACAAATATTGCTGCTACATGTACAAAAGCCAATATTGAGATTTGCAACATTAACTAAGCTTCCTATGGATTAGTATTAGCAATAAAGGATGTTGCAATGGACGTCTTGAATGAAAAAATATTATACATTGCAAAAGATGTAGAGGCATATTATAAGAGAGTTGCCATTAATTCAGTCATTGAATAAAAGTTTAAGGTGGATGAAATGATCATCAAATCAAACATTCCATGGAGAAACTGCCCTTGTGGGAAGTGGGGGTCGAATTAGTATACACCATATATGTTGAAGGAAGTCCTTTTCAAGAACTTTTACCATCTGATTGACACAGATGGTGTAGAGTTGCTAGATTTTGTAAATGAAATTCTTTTGAACAAATCTTATGTGTAAACATATATGCTAAAAATCATATATATCAATAAGGACTATCTTCCTAGTGGCTATATATGTCTCTTTCGTATCCATCTATGATTTCAACATGCCCCTTTACAACAATTGAACTGGGGCATCTTTTTAGCATTCAAAGAAACTAAATGATATGACAGCTAGAGATTTGTTAAAAGTCTTCAAAAGGACTTTTTCATAAAAGAAGTTTTGAAACTCAAAAGCTAAGGTCTCAAAATATGTGAAATGATGAATGTTGGACTTTTGAAACTTTCAAACAAGCAATTTTGTGAATTAAGTATTTTTGGAATTTGTGATTTTGTGCATAAGAACTTTTTGAACTCGTGCTTTTTCATACAATAACTTTTAGATCTTGTGCTTTTTACACATCGAGATGTTGAACTTGTGGAACATAACTTGCCCATTTTGTGCACCAAACTTGTGCTTCAATACATCCTATGCTTCAACACATGAGCTCGTGCTTTGGTGCACAAAGCTCAAGCATTTGGGCCCTGAACTCATGTTGTGCCACATCGAATAACCTTTGCAATGCACTGAACTGGTGCTTCAGCATGCTTGTACTTAGGCACATGAACTTGTACTTTTGTGCATAGAACTCTCATTGCATTGGACTCAAGTTCTACAGGTAGATTTCATGCTTTGGCACATGAACATGTGCTTCAGCATATGTTGTACTCTGGTACACTTATTTCGTACTCTGGTGCACTTATTTCATGCTTCATTGCATAGAACTCATACATAGTATATAAAACTCACACCTACAAAATAGTACTCATATTTAAGTACATAGATTTCACGCTTCGACAAACACCCATGGGAACGTGAACTCAATCCTAGGCACAAAAAACCTATACTTAAATAGATATGCATTACATGCACACACACTTTGATATGTGAATTTTGCACTTTGGTGCACACAAGCATTCATAGGCACACACACTTTGATGTGCAAATTTCGCATTTCGGCACATATTAGCACATGCACCTTGGTGCATTCACAATATCATTTAAGAAAAAGAACATTTCCTAATTAATTATTGATATAACAATCAAATAGGGAAATCTCAATGGGGCCATATGATAAACAATAAGGAGTTATTCAAAGTTTAGGAAATGCCACTAACTTTGAAGGCCAAGTAAATGTAGGGGCCTAGCATAATCTATCTAAGAGAGGGTATCACTTGACCCAAGCAACTAGGAAAAACATTTGAAAGTGAGGGTTGAGAGATGGGCTAGAGGTAAGTGTAGTAGTTCCTCAAAGCATTGATCCATAGTATCAGGTTGGCATAAGGATGATTTTCATTCATTATGAAAAGGATAGATTTATGAATATTTTGGTTAGTGGGAATCCATGAGATGAAGTGGGTTGAAAGCTCTACAAAATTGGCCAGAACCACCAAAAGGGTGGGGCTTTATATAAGCCTATAAGGCAGTGAGGAATTTCCCCTACAAGTGAAGGTCAGCTCGATGAATGAAAAAACAAAAGAAAAGAAAAAGAGAAGTTGAAAATCAAGAGCCAAAATGTCAGAGTAAGAGCACAAGAAAATTGACAAAAGAAAGAATGTTTGTCTAGAAAGTAATGAATATTTGAATCAAAGTTAACACATAAAGACTGTGAAATCTTTTGTACTACGAAGCAACGAAGATAGTGTCTGCTTCTCTATGAGATTCCCCATGACATTGAGAATGAATCAAGAGCCAAAATGTCAGAGTAAGAGCACAAGAAAATTGACAAAAGAAAGAATGTTTGTCTAGAAAGTAAGGAACATTTGAATCGAAGTTAACACATAAAGACTGTGAAATCTTTTGTACTACGAAGCAACGAAGATAGTGTCTGCTTCTCTATGAGATTCCCCATGACATTGAGAATGACTCCTTTTAGCTTATGTTTTGGAGATAGAGAGAATTTATTATAGAGAGCTTGATAACATTAATTTTGACAAATTCAAACTCTTGAAAAGAATTAGATCACATTGATGTTTCTCCAAAGGATTGTTTACATGCAAAATTTTGCAATCGTCAATATGACTATTAAAATATGGGAAAGAACAAAACCTATACTCTCTTATGCATCTCTCACAGAATCTATAAGAGATAGGACTCAGCCTATTAGTACAAAATCTAACCATTCCTAGCACCTTTACCAATGGTAATAAGATCAAAGGCGAGATTAAGTATTTTAGAGTCTAGAATATAATGTCCATCCAAATCCTAACGTGCCCTAATTTTGGAAAGGAGTGACACTTTATAAAATCTAGGTGGATCCTCAACAACTGAAATTGAAAGAAAATACATTTGGAATGGATGGAGTTCATGACCCGTATCGTTGTCAACCTATGCAACAAATCATAGATCTAACATGATGCATGCAAAGTAGGTCTAGACATAGTTGAGATAAGGTTTCTAGGGCTTTGGAAATGCAAATCTAAAAAAAATCTATGATCAGAATTGTAAATTATAGAGACCAAAAATCTGAATTCAAGATCTAATTTAGGAAAAATCGAAATTTACTCTTGGTGATCTAATTTAGAGATCTAAATATGAAGGTTCAAAATTAGGGTTTTGGATCTAGAGTTTTGACATAGGGTCGACTAGGGTTTGGATCCATATCTAAATCTATGATCTAATTCTGAAATCAAAATCCATGTTCAAATTCATGACTTGGGTTCAGTTCTGAAATTCAACATGTAAGATCTAAGGGCTAGATCTAAAAAACATGGATCTAAAATCCAAAATCTAAATTAGGATCTAATTCCATAAGATCTTAAATTATGATTCGATATCTTAGATCTGAGATCTAAAGTTTCATGTGCAATGTACAAAATGAGGTCCAAATCTAAAGTTGACATCCAAAATCCAAATTGAAATCCAATCCTACGTTATTTAAAATCATTACCCAGGTTATTTGAAATATATATATGATGGTCCAAATGTAATATCCAAATTGTGATCCAATTTTCTAGATCCAGATATAATTAGATCCAAATTCGAATTCAAAGATCTAGAACTTGAGTCTAAAAAATGTGGATCTAGTCTAACCTAGTTTACACGACTTACTATTTGGATCTAGAGGACTGAATTAGGTTGACTTGACTAGGGTTAGGGTTTTTTGGCACTAATGTAGGCTCAGTCGTGGGCTACATGCCAAGTCTAGGTTTATGATCGATTGATCCTAACAACGTTTGGATAGTTTTAAACCTAGGGTTTGGATCACAATCACTTCTAAACCTAGGATTTTAGAAAACGTGTTTGAAAACAGGTTTGGATTTTGAAAACGGACAATTTCAAATCTATGCTTTGAAAAGTATGTTCACGTAGAACCGATGCAGATGCATGCTGGGACCAATGTCATAGAGCATGTGGCCAGTTAGCCCCTCATGGTTCCAACACAAGATATACATCTGTGTGCATTTTTCTCCATGCAATGCAGTACAAAAAGTAAACCATATGAATGTGGATGAAACTTCCTAAGCCTGTCAAAGAATAAACAAAATATGGCATATCTAATTATAAAATATGTAATTTTGAAAACTGAACCCACGTAGGAATTAGGCTAAGTTTGAAGTTTACGTGCAAGGACTATTGCGGTAGCACATGTGATAAACTAGTTGGGATCCCTTTATCAATTCTATATACATGTTTGAACTAAAACGATGCACTATAATGTTGAAGGTCAAACACAACATGCATAAACATATAATGGAACCAAAATAATATTCTATAATGTAAAAGAACACAAGCTAACATATTAAATTGTGACTACAAGCTTAACAAGAAGGATTAAGGCTATCACACCTTAAAGGATCATAACCAAACTTTAACAATGTTTAAAACATGGGAAAAGTGAAAATTAGATGTTACACTAAGATTTGACCCAGATTGACAAAATGAAATGTGAATGCCCGAAAGCAAGAGAAACTCATCTCGGTGGCCAACTTGGATGAGTTCAAAAGTAGGTTAGCCACATCAGACTGACACAAAATATGGGGGGGCTACATTCTCTGCAAAAAAGGATAATTAACTCCAAGTGATAGATCTGAAAAACATAATAGAAAATTTGAACTCTAGAACCACATTTGGTATGACTAACAACACATCAAATCGTTTTGGATTGATCTGAAAATTCAACTGTAGGAGAATGCAATTGGGAATGGTGTGATACCGCCATCTACCAGGCCTAACGAGTGATCTACAGAGCTGCATTAGTCACCTGGTCCTGCTCCTCTTCTCTGGAACAAGGAGGAGGGAATTTTACATATAACAAAAAATTAGCAGTAATTTACAAATTGAAAAATATTAGTGGGGTAAAACGTTATGGCATTGCAAACTTAGAGCAAAAACACCAATGATGCAAAAAATCATAGAAATATGATTAACATAATGACTCTGTTACCATAATTAGAATGATGAAACTGGTATCAAACTAATTCGGTTGTCCAGAAAATTGGTATCTCAATTCTTTGCATTACAAAAAAACAACACCAATTACAGAATAAAAGACATACATAAATCAAAAAGTTATGATCCAACAAAGTTAGAGTAAAAATTTAAGATATACAGATATTGCAAGAAAATGAATCAAATAGCCTACTTAGTGACAAGATTTGGTTGGATTAGAGACACTCATTTGGGCTAAACATTTGGCAATAGAATCTCAATATATTAGGGCATCAATGAAAATTGAAAGATTTGAGAAAATTTTAACAAAGAGAGAGAAAAGACATCACAAAGCTAATGAAAAATATAGTTTGACAGATTCTACAAAAAAGTTAGCAAAAAATAGTTTAGGCAAAATCACCTAATTGACTAGTTAAGTCAACTTGAAATTGGCTAAAATTTGGTGGAGAGACACCAGGCGTCTAGATCTGACTTTTAAAATTTTACAAAATTGAAATCATGTTCTATTTGAAAGTTCATTAAGTTTGAAAGTTTGAAAAGTTTCAGGACCAATTTCTAATAATTCAAAGTTACGAAAAATAGATCTTAGAAAACAAGCAAATGTAGCGGTCAAATGACATGAAATTTGGTACGGAGAAACTAGACACATTATACAGATTGTTAAAACAGTTTCTAGCTTGAGAAATATAACTGTTTAAAGTTAGGCTAAGTTCTGGATCTTCTACAAATCCAAATTTAAGTGGAACTCAAGAAGCCATATCTCTAAAACAAGTATTGCAGAAATCGTGGATGTACAAAATAGAATCAAAAGATGGCATTTACAAACTATAAAGAAACCATGGATAACATTATGATGCATGTGTGAATCTTGAAGCAATCTATGATACAACACTATAATCCCCATTATATTCTACAATTAATGAATCAAACAAAGAAAACTGATCACACACATGAGGAGGCAAAAGAAAGCACCTAAGACAGACAACCTTATGTGAAGCCTCTATGGAGAGCTACATGTGAGAAAGAAACTAAGCAAGGCTCATAAGGAGAATGAAAAAGGAGACGTGGGGAAGAGGAGAGAAGGAATTCAAAGGAGAGCGAGAAGAAGAAGGGACGACGAGGAGGGAGAGCGACAAGATCTAAAAGGATGAGAAAGAAAAACGTATCTTGCTTCTTTTCCTTCTCCTTCTTCTCTTCAAGTTCATCTTCTTATTCTTCCCTTCATGTTTTCTTCTTCTTCTTTGTGCCAAGCTAGGATGTCCATGGGTGCTCCATCAATGCTAGCATGAACTTCAATGCAGCTCCAAAATAAAAGATCAAAGACAAGCTAGTGATCTAACAAAACACAAGAGAAAATCAAGAAAATAATCTACAACTTACCTTAGGAGAAGAAAGAAAGGCCGCAGATGGGTTGGACGTCCCCTCTCTAACCGATTTATAGACTTTGGAGGGGTTCCAAATGTTGGCGATGTTCCCCTTAGAGGATTCTCAAAAGATTAAATTTTGACAAGCGTCCAAAGACCTAAAGGTTAGGATTTTGACACATAACCTTGGGAAAACGTTAGATGATTGACAAGTGTCATCCATGTAAAAGATTAAATAGCTGACGTGTTAATATCCGGTCAATTTCGAGCTAAGATTTGGATTCACAGATTAATATCATGATCTGGATCTAGGAGAATATATATATTGAGGTTTGAAGAAGAATTTGGATCTAGGACTTGGATCAAAAGTCAATATTGAGATCTTGATTGAGACATTGAGATCTAATACACAGATATAGATTTGAATCATAACAAATCATGAATCTGAAATATGTAAAAAGATATGGATCAAGGACTTGTGCATTGAGGCAACCAAACTGAGCTCAGTTTGGGTCAAATAGGCTCGATTTAAATGCTTGTCTGGTTGACCTGGACTTGATCTAGGTGTAGATGTGACTACTTGCAGGTTCAAACTGGCTTTGGTTAAACTAGATTCAGTTTTGCTCAAATAGGTTCAACCAGGCTCAATCTTGGCCTTGCTCAGTTCTAAGCAGGCCTCGACCCTACATGAGCCTGTTAAGCTTAGATTAGCACTAAGCTAGGTTCAAACTCAGCTTTATACAAAACTAATGAATCTATAAAAAAATGACATTTTTACCCTTGGCATAGAAACCAGGCTTTGTGAGCCTGGTTGGCTAGTTTGACTACACCACATAGCTTAGATTCAATTTAGGGGGTGTGCCAAGTTCAAGTAAAGAATTTCTAAGTTTGCCAATGAAAAATCACATTTTTCAAAATTGATCAAATGAGTTTTTAAACAAATAAATTGGAATGTAATGGGTAAAATGAGAAAAAACATATTTGGTCTTATATTTAGAAATGAACACACTGATATTCTGCTAGAGCGATCTTGAATCCATTAGTTCGATCCAATTGAAATTGACATTTCAGATCTCTCAAAAATATGCTTAGGAGTCACTAGTGATAGTGTCAAAAAATGGACACTCTATAGTTATTGGAAAACTATGATTACACTCAATTGAAGACAAAATTGTTCAAACTAAAAGTAGGAAGACTCAGATCCAACACTGAATAATATGATCCCTACTCAGTTTGGGCTGACTCATTGGAATCAAGCAGAAACGGTCATAGGCATGTGGAAATGGGGTAAATGAGATACTGTTTCCTAGAAATAGTTGTTCTAACACTAAAATTCCAGCTTGGAAACTAAAAAATGAAGCTGGAAATGCATTGTTGGCACTAGGGAGATCTTATTATGAGTTTGGTAAGGTGTGCAAGTGTTTTGATGAAAAGAAATGGTGGCAATTGGAGGAAATGGGCATAGAAATGCTGATTTGTAAGGATAGAAATAACTATAATTGATATTGGATGAAATAATACTCATGATTTCATAGCTATACTGTAAAATTAGATGAAATGTGGATAATTGGGTTAAAATGGTCATTTTTAGGTGGCAAAACCTAGATGCTTTGGGTCTTGGTGTTTGATACTTAGGGTATATGATATGCTTTGATGTAATTTGTAACAACCCGACCCACTCCTGGGCTCAGGCCCCTGGTTCGGTGGATCCCAACCCACCACCTAGCAGTTTCTGTTCAAACCCTAAAAAGGTTAGGAACGAGGACAATCATTTCATTAATGACCCTCCTTTATAAGCCCTTGAAGATCTCTCACAATCTTCAATACGCGACTAAACATTTGGGGCGTTACAATCCACCCCCTTTAAGGCACACACGTCCACACATGTGGGACCCCAGGTCTGAGTGTTGAACCGACTCAGATACCACTGTAACAACCTAACCCACTCCCGAGCTCGGGTCCCTGGTTCAGCGGATCCCAACCCGCCCCCTAGTAGTTTCGTCTCAAACCCTAAAAAGGTTAGGAACCAGAACAATCATCTCATTAATGACCCTCCATCCCTTTATAAGCCATTGAAGATCTCTCACAATCTTCAATACAAGACTAAACATTTGGACGTTACATAATTCATGATAATACATCTAAATTCATCTAGGGAAAATCAATTTAAATCTCACATATAAGGGGTAAAATGGGTCTGTTTGACAAGAAAAATTTGAAGTGTCTACATGAATAGAAAATTTGGAATTACCTTTTTTTTTTTCCATCAAATGGTAAACTTTACAAGGGCTCTCATAAAATCATCATGGCTAAAGCACCTTTTGAACAATACTTTAACAAGCATCTCTTGCAACATCGTACCACTTTTTAAACTAGAGCATCTTTTAAATAAGGCTTTGAACAAGCATTCTCAATAAGCACTTTTCACAATGTCATACCAGTGTTCACGGTGGGCATTTTTTCAAAAACTAGAGGTCTCGTCCTTGTACATCATGATCTAAACATTCCATGCAAAATTTGATCTAATCATTCCATGCAAAATTTGGTGAGTTTTATTTTTACCACTAAGTACGACTCTCATTGACTTAGTAGCAAACATGGGCATTTGTAAACACCTCAAATTTTTTACAATGACCATTTTACCCCTTACAAAGAGGTTTTTGAACAGATTTTCTGAAGGCATTTCAAATGTAGGGGCCACTCATTTTGAACTATGGACAAACTAGACCACAATCATCTAGGTTGCCACTAAGCTAAAAGACCACTTTACACCTGAGCCTAGCCATTTTGTCTTGAATCTCAAAGACCCACCACCCCTCCCCCTTAGAACTAGTTCAATCATTTTTTCTCTATGTCAAAACCAACTCACTCTATCCAAAACAGTTCATTGAACCAAGTCACTTGAAATAAATCAATAGGACCTTGTCAAACTTGGCTGAACACATCTTAGGATTCTCTCAATGCAACTTGAGTATTTCTTGAGTTACTTTCAGTTCTAGGATCGAATGGACAACACAATGTTGCTTTCTCACCTATTTGGCATAGTTTGAGCTCAATTTCAGTTCAACTAGTTAGCTCATGCCGAGCTGTCATCATATTCTTCTATGGTGGAAGTCCAAATTGTAGCCCATAAGTGGAACATTAGAAAATTTATAGGAGCGGATGCACGGAGATGTAAAAGAACTATATGAGATGCAATCCTAAACTAGTGCAACAAGAATAAGCATCCACTATTCTTTTTCTTTTATTACATTATACATTCTTGGAATTGAACAATAATAAGAAATAGGAAAACAAAAGGGACAAGCAAATAGGTTCGTAAGTAACAAATGAGGCTATTAGTGAAATGATATGCATACAATTCAAGGATAACTCGATGACATCAATTCGTCACCAGTTGGGGACTTCTACTTTTACTTGTTTTCCGTCTTATGCAACCCCATAACTGAATGTATGCATGAATGCAAAACCTTTCAGTCCATAGAAACCTATATTTCGTAGTTAGATGCAAAACCCTAGGAAATGAGCATGTAAGTGCCTGAAAATTTTACCATGGATGCTAGACGTACATGTGAATTTAACACAAGTAAAAGAACAGAAAAAATCAACATAGAAATCAGGATATCATTCAAACAATTCACACTTAAGATTAGGTTGTGCAGAAAATATAGAACCAAATGTTTACATAAAATCGGCAATCATAAAGGAAATGAGAGACAACCTAAACGACCTTGGATTCTCATGAAAATTGATGTTGATGCAATAATTACATGTAAAAACCAAGTCCACATGGGAAAACATAAAAATCGGTAAAAGAAACTGAAATATAATTCAAGAAAGTTAGGGCAAAGTATATCCAACTATAGAAAATAAAACAATGACATAAACAAACCTTTGAGAGATAAAAGAAAACAAAGAAAATGACAATGAATTGTCATGACATTTCTTCTGTAGGAAGTAAACATGCACTGAGCATGACCGCAAGTGATAGATTTGTAAAATCTATTCCAGATTCGAAAAGAAAAAACTAAACTCAGCCGAAAATTTTGTTGTTACAAAAACTGAAAAAAGAACAATAACAAAAAATAAATTATGATAAATTCAATAAAAGACCTATCCCACCAAATTTATTCATGCCAAAACTTCAGGAAATACTATAACATATTTAGATTGTTTCAAATGGTTGAAAAGAAAAGTTGTCTTAGGATGATAGGTATGATGCAATGAAGTTAGCTACAAACCTGGGTAATAGATATGAAACCAGGAATAATCATAATTGAACATTGACCTTCTTGAATATATTTAGAGGCACAGAAACACACTTTATTTCACGGGGTGTAATGAAGACATAGTTCCATGTGATGGAATTGAAAAACCAAGCCTAAAACGTGCTATATCATGCAAGCAATCCATGATAAAAATCATAATTTGTGCAGAAAAAAAATACAACAAGAGATAACAAAAAACAGACTTCAGCAAAAGGGCTTAAAATGTATACTAGACACCTTGGACCTGGGTACTGGTCACCAGTGTTGTACGTATCGTACGATACGGGGCCGTATCGTACGATACGTATCGTATCGTTTACAAAATACGATACGATACACCCCCTGTATCGTAAATGGGGGTGTATCGTGCCCGTATCGTATGATACGGGCTGATTTCAAAAAAAGGGGCTCAAACTCCCCTTTTCAATTTTTTTTTTATAAAAACCCACCTCTTCTTCATTTTTAACCTAGAGATTGTACCGCCTTGGAGGGAAATCATCGATTTTCATCGTGAAATCATCGATTTCCGCCATGAAATCATCTATTAAACCATGGATTTGTGCGTGGGTGGCTGATTCCCATTGGAAGGAAAGTTTTTTTTTTTAAATCATGAAGATGAAGATGGAGAAGAAGATGGAGATGAGGATGAAAGTGAATATGATGAAGATTATAAATCTATGGTTATGAAATTATGATATAAATTATGTAATTGTTGACTTGTGCTTTCTAGATTGATATTGTTATGAATTTTGTTGTTTACGAATGATGAACCGTAACTTCATAGCAATAATAAGTCCATTATTCTGTAAAACATGTTTTTTGTGAAGAACATATTATTCTTGATTTTTACTGATTTTTTTATGATTTTTTCGAATTTTTTTCCTATTTTTTCTGATTTATTAAAAAAAATGATACGGTTACGATACGTTACAATATTTTACGATACGGCGTATCTTAGAGCCAGACCAATATGACTTACGATACGCTTTTTACAACATTGCTGGTCACACATAATTAGACATATGATAGAAATGAACCCATTTTACTAATCCTAAAAATTTTCTTAAAGACTCAAATTATTGAGTTCACAGTTTAACCACATTTTGAGACCCAAATCCTGCAAATTGTATTTTTTAAAAAATAGTCATTTATAATTTGGCCAGGGGGCAGGGGGATGGTAAAATTTCTCAGTTCTTCCTAAAAATTGAGCTGAGTGAACTACAAACAAGGTGGAAGAATTTTCTTTTACAAAACTAGAAAATGAGGTCTAGATTGGAAGACATGGGTTCACAATTTGAGCCAAACTATGTAAATTTAAGAAAATTGGCTTTTATACTAAGAACGTTTGTGAAGAACTAAAACTTCCAAGCTGAATGTAGAGCTGTCTAATCTCGACTTAGATCTTGAATGATTCACATGAAAAACGTAGCTGAGATGGATTATGTCCGAAGAGAACCAAACCAATAGGTATAGATGAAAAAGTGCACTCAAGACACTTGCCATATGCATCAACAATCTAAGAAATATTAAGGAAATAAAAGAGACATGTAATGCATGGTTGTAGGCACTTAAAACATCATTTTGATGAAAGCAAATATGCATGTTGGGTTAATCGTAATAGGATAAAGGTCCCTACTCTGCATTTAAGACCTTTTATCACATGAGTGTAGAACGAGAGAGAGCAATTAATTTCATGTCAGCCTTAAGAGGGAGTTTCCATCTGATGCGCTCAATCAAGCAACAAAATAATGAAATGTCATAAGGGGGGAGAAAAGAGAGAGAGAGGAGACTAGGGTTTCTATGGAAGCCATGATCCAAGTCTTACCATAGAGATAGGAATAATGAAAACCAAAACATTAACAAGAGGGGAAATGAAAGGCCTACCTTTTCATACTGTCCCATGTTACCGCAATCTTCCTCCATGAACAACTTGTTCTCTTGCTCTTAAGCAAACTTTACGCATGCCATGAACCTCCATAAGGAGGTATGTGACCATAGAATGATGTAGTAAGGTACGGAAAACTTGACTAAGGGGATCAACCAGAGAGAATAAACAAAGGGCAAGAAAAAGAAGAAGAAAAAGAGGAAGTAGGGAACAAGTGAAAGGGAAGAGGAAAAAAAGCAGGATGGACGAAAAGGAGGAAGAAAACCTAGAAAAGGGGACATCATTTTGAAGGGAGGACTTGAAGACTTGAGAAGAATTTTAACCTAGACTAACATGGAGGACGTTCTCCACCTTGTAAGGAGAAGAGCCTCCCCATGGGAGGCCAACCTCCTGGGGTGGCTCTAGGATTTTTGAGATTAAGAAAAAATTGGAACTATGAGATGGACAGCTCTTACAGGATCTGAGACTATATGGTATGATTTGGTTGATTTATATCCAGCTCACAGTTGTGGATTAAAGATTTAAAATATAGATTTGATCTGCAAGGAAGCGGCACTACTTTCTGGTGTCTCTTCAGGGTTTAGAAAAATATAAAGACCCTGGTTAAACCTTGAGATGAATTATTTTTGGGCTCCAGGTGCTTGGTGGCATGCTTATGTGGATTTAAATTTTGGATCGAGAACAAACATAAGCTTTAGATTGCAATTTAAATTCAAAATGGAAAAATAGATCATCAATTCAATAGAGACAGATTTAGATTTTGTTAGAGATCCAAATACATAAAATGATACTGCATCAAAACCAAAGTAATGGATCGTGAATCTAGATTTGACAACTGATATTGGACTACAAATTGTATTGAGAGTCCAGAGGAGATAAGTGACATTGGATTAATCATTAGATTGAGAATCCAGATCAGACAAGTGAATACTAAATTAAAGATTGCATAAAGGATTTGGATCAAAGGTCTGATACTTAAAGAGCAGAAAATTGGATATGGGATCCAGAGCAGGGGTGTGCCTTATGTAGGTCCCTTTTAGCTCAATTAAGCTTGGAACAGACTGGCCAATAGAGGCATACTTAGGGTAGTTTAATGGGTTCAATTGGTCTAGTATGAAGAAGAAAACTGGACTCCATACGTCCATGATCGGTTTGACCGGTTCAAACTAGCCCAATAGAGGCCTGCCCTAAGTTTAGTTCAGCTGAGGGATGAGCCGAGAAGGCCTGTTGCTTTGGTTCAGTTGTGGGGCTCACTATTTAATTCAAATCCTATGGCTTATGAAAGCTTAGGAATTGAGTGTATAAACCTTCTCGAGACTAAAATATGATTTCAAGTTAATTAGAGACAACATATGAATGGACAATTTTTGCCCCTGCTTGATTTTACAAATTTTTTATACGATTTTGCCAATCAAAGTTGGCAAGGTAGATTATCCTAATATCAGCTTCATTCAAACAGAATCTAAAAATTGATCTCAGTTTGTCCAAAAGATAGGTTTTTTAAATTTGTGGGTCTCATAATCTAATTGAATAGAGAAATTAAGCTACAAGATGGGAATACCATCAGCTTGATGGGCTTTAGATAGAAATTCATGGTTGATTTGAAGGGGGCACATTAGTAGCTCCCGGACAAACACAAGGTAACTGTGAGCTCATGGTGAGCTAGAAGCAGGCTGATGTAAGACAGACAGGGTCTAGTCTTATTCAAGGGTTTTTGTTCAGCATGGCGTAAAACTGTCAAAAATGCTGACTAAGTGAAGTGGGAGAGTCCTATACATTGACAGAGTTCAATAAAGTTTGAATCAAAACCGGGTGCCTACAACTTATTGGTTGTGGAACGAGGTGTTATAAACTTGATTTGAGCTTGATGCAAATTTCTAAGGAAATGGGCCTGCCAAGTTCAGCTGGACTAGTTTCAGCAGACATGAGATGAGCTGAGCTCGACACTAATAAGCTCAACACGAGACTTCGTCTATCTAACTAAAGTTAGTTTAGATCAATCTTAAGTGAGATTAAATCACCCCTAACTGGGGGCTTGAATGGTTTTCTTTGCGATGAAGGGTAAAATGGATAAGTGTCGCGGTTTGCCAATCGGCTGGATCAAGGGTGACACAACCTAAAGGTGGTTGCAGAAGGTAGTTTTAAGACCATTTCTACATAGAGAGCCAACACAGAATCGAAATATTTGGAAAACGACCTAAATTGATTGGAGAATTATCTGAAAAAGTTAGAAAATGAGTAGAATGAAGGGTAAAATAGGAAAAAGGGAAGTGAAGAATTGAGGTGTTTGAAAGTGGTAGAGATAAAAATATTTTGGGGGAAGGCACATGGATACCCTTTACAAATTTTAGGGGATGAAGGATATCATATTTTCTATAGAATTTAAAGATGACATAAGGGCGTCTTTTAAAAACCTGTATATGGATTTCAAGATTTTGAAAATGCAGGTTGGACTTGGGGATGAATTTCATCTAGGGTTCATAAAACTATTTTTAGTACTCTTGTGGTGTGTTAGCTAGAAAATGTTTCATTTCAAATTAAGCGACTCCATTACTTGAATTGTTACACAATACTCTTATCAATTTTTTTTTATGCTTGAGAGTCGCACGATCAAAAATATAAAGAAACATACATGATCGTGAAGTAATTGATTAGGTCGGTCTCTTTCACCACCCGAGGATAGGAAACATTAGATTTTAAACTTCATGCACCCATGATATTTGGACTGTTCCCCAACTGGGTCCTCAAGAAGGATCCAACTTGAAAATTTTAAGTGAATTAAGGTAGATGAGATTCAACCTAATAAGTTGTTGATTTCAATCAAATATGTTTAATTGCATGTGAGAAAATCACGAGGTAGATTGCAGATGTGTTAACTACTAGTTTTACAGAAACTGTAGTAAGCATGAGTTTCACTTGTGCGCTCCATTATGCACTCTATTTGGACTCTCTAGTGCAAAAAATCATAAGTGCATTAATTTATTTGCAATATCGTGTCCTTGACTATGTGAATTCGGTTTTGCATTTATTAACGTCTACCAAGACCATCAGATATTTAGATGTAGACAGGTTACTACCACAAAGGACCACGCGCAGGTTGGTGGACAAGAGTGACCATATAAAGTTATTGTAACCCTGTGACCCCAATATGAACTAGCCACACTCTGGCCGTGAACCTGCGCGCCGCAGTTGCGATATGCCGTAGATGTGTGGGTTTGAAACTCATGGAATGGTTTCTCTAAACGCACAAGAAGGATACGTATCTTTTACAAACATGCCAACTTTTCCGAAGTCATAGTCTTAAAATGGTCCTCTATTGGTTGGCCATAGACGATAGCATCTCTGTCCATGTCCATATCCAAGGGCCCATGCCGTTGGTAGAGAGGTGGGAGGTGGGCCTTCGCTGCTGCTATGAAATAAGGTGGTCTCCTTGCTGTTTGGACTGCTTCACCAAGGTGATGGATTTTTTAGAGCCCTCTTTCCATTAGATCATGTGACGATCATACCTTATTTTCACGCTGCAATTTCATCGAGTAACGGCACTCTTTAACTTCATAATTGTGATTTTGTCATAGCACAGATCTCCATTCACGTACATGATGCCCACTCCGTGCAAGAGAGTTAACGAGATTGGAGTTTGAATAGGTTGAACCTCCATCAGCCTCAGGCGTGTCCGGAGCCACATCCAACCTTCAGGTGGCGTTTGAATACGTGAAACTAAGTATCCCTGCAGAAATCTGCTGGGTATTTTGTACTGGGCACCTTTTTTTGTGGAATTTCTATTCTACGTTCCATTTACCGAACTTGTTTGATTTCAAAAAGCAGGAAGAAGGACATGGAGGACTCACTACTCAGTCATGGTGAGGATTACCACAAGAGATAACTCTATAGCATCAAAATGCGCGTCCATGTGACCCTAATTGTGGTACTTATTCTTAGGCAGTCCTGGTGGAGGTGCTACCTCTTAAAACCCTGCATCAGTATTCGTGTGTTTATGTGCATGTGTAGTGTCTCCTGTACATTTGGCAAGAGCTTGTTGCTTAGGCCCACCCATGTCGGCATGTTCGCACCTTGAGAACAGTAGTGGAGCTGGAAATTTCAGGCTAGGGGGCACGGTAAAGCACTCCTAAGTCTAGTGGGGCAACTAATATGGCTAGACCTAGGACCCAAGTTCATTTTCCATTTAGAACAAGCTGCGGGCCCATTCACTTAGTTGCCTGCACGGGCCGACATTCATCTCCACCCCACGTGGGAATTTAATTTCTCTACAACGGAAGATCTCTTAAACCTCTACACTTGTCAACTTCATTAAGGCTTATCCAAGTAGCAAGTTCAGTGGAGAACGCTTCCTTTTTTATGGGCATCAGAAAATTTGTGTGCGTGATGCACCAACTGCCAACTAGAAAACCCCAAATTCCATTGTCAAGGCAGACATGTACGGGCCCACCTAGTGGGTCGGATGAGCCAACGGGGGACAGACCAGATAGACCACAAGGCCTACCTAGATCCAAACCCAGAATTAATATGGTTGGTACATGTATTCCACCATCACTATGACCCAGCTTACCTTTCATTCTAAACTGATGAATTAGGGGTCTCAACAATTGCATCAAAATTGTGATCCATAAGGCACCCAAAAATGAGATAGCATATATATAGGAAAACAGGCAACTATTGGACACTCATATATCACACTTGATGAAAATCATTTGGGCCGTCAATTCCAAAAAATTTAATTGCAGAAATTAAATTACAAATATATAAACCAAGTTGTTTTCTCAAGAGTCTAAAATTCCGTTCATAGAAAAAGAGAAAGAAAGACGGAAGGAAAGAAAGAAGCTAAACAACTTCTCGTCTCTTATGAGGGGTATTTTGGGTTAGACTGTTGCAGCCATTTTGGCCATAGTGTGTGTCTACACACACACACACACACACACACACACACACACACACACACACACACACACACATATATATATATATATATATATATATATATATATATATATATATATATATATATATATATATATATATATTTATATTTATATTTATATATGTGTGTATGTATGTATATAATCCAAGATTAATCCAAAGATCGCATACAAATTTTCAATCCCTCAATTTTCAAAATGCTGAAATATTCTCAATCTTCTTCAAAATGAACACCAAAATCCAAAATCCAATCCCCGCATATGCATGTAGGAAAAATAACTTGTCAAAGCTTGAGAAAAAATAGACCTTAGATCGGTTAACCCTTGTTAAAAGTGCCATGAACAGTTGATCGACATATCAATGGGCAGGCCCCTATCTCCTAAATACAAAACCCAAATTTTGCTACTTCGCACATGACTTTTCTTCGGCCACATACGGTTGCTAGGAAGGACTGGCGAGGGTGTGCATAGATGGCACACCCAATGGGACCCATCCTCTCTTGTCTAGTTCTCAAGCACAAGTTATTTTCTCAAATTCCTGGCATCAATTACGTAAAACCTTCATGACCACACCTGCTGGCATCATGCATGATTCGATGAATCTAGGACCAGTTGAGAAGATAGCATGCTCCTCTATACCCCTCCTCAATCTAAGGATTGTATGAGAACTATGCTTGCTCTCTAAGTTTCAAAAATTCATCTCTTAGGGATGTATGTAATAAGAGGCATTTATTTCTATGTTCAAGATTTCAAAACCCCATTACCTATCAAGTCCTGATCATCAGGTTGTCAAACTATTTCAGGGACCCAACCTAAGATATAGCCTTACAACTCGACCAACCAATTGGATTGAAAAATCTCATCATTACTAATGAAACGGACAACAGTCTTCGGCATATCGATGGGTAAACAAGGAGAAGCGAAGAGCCCTAAACCTTAGAAAAACTTAACAAGAGCCATTACCATTGATCTTGGTATAACAAAAGCTCGTTAAGCATCCAAGACTATTTTTCAAAACAATAGAATTCTATGAAATGATTGTTTGTTTTCGTCCTTGCACAAAATGAGATTTCATCTTTTCTCACATCAATCCTATCAAATATCTAATTGTGTCGATTTCCTTGTGTCCAGATGGACCCTTCAAACACCATCTTTCCATATGATCACAGTTTCTTTGGCGAATGTCAAGGCCGATTTGGACTCCGAACCATACCAACCAGACTATACCTACCACAATGGTACTTGTTATGGTACCCCACATTTAGATGTATATTTTAATCTCATGATTTCATTTTTGCACTCATGATGACATCCAGAAGAAAACAATCAACTTCACTAGCAAAATGAGATCAAAGTTCTCAGAGACAGAACATCCAAATCTCACTCAAATAGAAAAACAAGATCAACTACCTCAAATAAAAAAACAATATCAACTATCGCCTCTAGTTCATGATTTGATCGAAGAAATTAACATATACACTACAGACAATCCAAAAATGCTACAAATTGGCGTTAATCTATCTCTAGACGAAAAGTCCAAATTGATCAAATTCCTTAAGAGGCTTTCACATGGACCTACGAGGAAATGCTTGGCCTTGACACCAAACTAGTCAAACACCAGTTGACCTTAAAACCAGAATGCAATCCAAACTTTGGTACCTGTTATCAGTCAAACACCAAACTTTGGTATTATTTGTGAAGGAAGCATTACAGGCTAGTGTTTTATGTAATTCAGATCCTATTATCAGGGAAACCAATTAATCTGCCCAATTGCCCCTCCATTGTGACCAAACTTTGGTACCACAACCTGTTCACGTTCATAATAATTAACACAAAATTATGGCTGCGGTTCTGATCAATTGAACCAATTATATCTACAAACCTAACTTGGCTTAATGAGCTTTGATCAAACCTATATAAAAGATCAGAGTTCGGTCCTAAAGCTGACAGGTTTTTGGTTTTATAACTTGTAAACAAACTAGTAAAGTGCAATAAAAATGTAAACCCATATGACTGTGGTTTGCTGTTCATGAGTTAGGGATTGTGGTTTTAGTTACCAAAAGCAAACCGTTACTTTCCGCTGAAGGAGGGTGCACCCGTCGTCGATGGTGGGTTGTGATCATGGTCAGCTTCGTTGCCGGTTGGTAGCATGACTGTTGGGTAGCGACTTCGTGAGTGATAACTTTTACAGATGGCACAAAAGTCGTGTCAGTAAAAGTTGACAATTAACATCGACCAAAGAAGGAATATCGTCAGTGATTCTCCTTACTAAGACCAAGTTTGTGAGTGATACTTTTAAAAATTTCTGATTGATTGCACTAGCTGTTTGAAAAAGTTGAGTTTCAACACAAATAACTGACTAGACAACCTGCCATCAGTAAATATGAGGCCTTTACTCATGAATTTTTTTTCTGAAAGTCAATGAATGGAAAAGTTTTCTAATGACCAGCCAGCACCATCACTTAAAATGTTTTTCACTAACAGTTGTTGAACTTCGTCAATGAAACTTTTTTTTTATTGACGGGCGATTTTCATACCGTCAGTAAACCTCATGTTTTCGTAGTGATATATTTGTCATTTTGCCTGGTAGATTAAATTGGGATTCAGATACTGCCAGTTAGTAACATACATTGGAAACTAGTGTTGGGATAAAATAGGGATAGGACACAAATCTACTAAATGAATTTAGCAACAAACTATAGCCCAATCCGATTATGCAATAAGTAACAAATCAACGGCTAAGCAATCCAACCAAAGCAATAACAATCACAAACTGCACAAGAAGATTTTTACGTGGAAAACCCCTCAAAACAATGAGGGTAAAAACCACGGGGTACTACGACCCAAAACTCAATCCACTATAATCAATGATATAAGTTTTCCCACGAGGGGCTACATAAAGTCAACCCTCAAACAATAATATCTCATCAAAACTATATGAGAAAACAAGGGAAAAATATCACCGATGGAATGCCCAAAACCTGGATTGGGAGGAGATGCGCCTGGGCTCCTCGTTGAAATCGAATCTTGCTCAAGCCAAGAGCTCGCAACCTTCTCTTCCTAGCCTTCCTCTTCTCCTTCTCTCCTTTCCTCTTCTCCTTCTCTCCTCTTGCTGTGCCGCCACAAGAAAAATCTCTCCTCTCCTTTTTCCCCAAATGAAAAACCCTAGAGAGAGAGAGAGAGAGACGTGAGTTAGAATTGGGGGGGCCCATCGAGTGCCCTCCCCTTTTTCTCCGGCCCGTCACTTAAGTGACGGGCCGGGTCGGGTCCTCTCTTGAGGCCGGAACCGACCCAACAAGCTCCCCCTCCATCTTCAAGAGAGGAAATATACCTGCAAAAATGAACAAAATTAATATACTGCCTTAAAGGCAGTCATCCCAACTAAGTCTCTACACATATCATGCTTCTCTTTAGGTAGAGACTCCGTCATCATATCTGCAGGATTATCATGTGTATGGATCTTATCAAGAACAAGCTGCTTTGACTCTAGAACATCACGTATCCAATGATACCTCACATCTATATGTTTTGACCTTGCATGCAGGTGAATGGCACTCCGACTGTCACAGTAAAGCACATACTCTTCTTGACTAAACTGAAGTTTCTGCATGAACCTCTTCATCCATAGGAGCTTCTTACTTGCCTTTGTAGCTGCAATAAACTCTGTTTCAGTAGTAGATAATCCTACACACTTTTGAAGTCTGGATTGCCAAGAGACTGCACCACCTGCATATGTCAATAAATAACCGAATGTAGATTTTCTCCCATCAATGTCTTCTGCCATGTCTGAATCTATATAGCCAACAAGAATAGGTTTTTCTGCCCCAAAACAAAGTGAAAAACTACTAGTCCCACGAAGATATCTCAAAATCCATTTAACTGCTTCTCAGTGTTTCTTTCCCGGATTTGAGACAAACCGACTAACAACTCCAATTGGATGAGCAATATCAGGTCTAGTACATACCATGACATATATCAGACTACATGTGGCTAAGGCATAGGGAATCTTTTCCATATCTTCCTTTTCTGAATCTTTCCTTGGACTCTGCTTGGTGCTCAACTTGAAATGCGCTGCAAGAGGGGTGCTAACAGGCTTTGCCTTGTCCATGTGAAATCTTTGAAGTACTTTCTCAATGTACTTCTCCTGAGATAGCCATAGCTTCTTTGACTTCCTATCTCGCATGATCTTCATACCCAAAATCTGACTAGCAGGTCCTAGATCCTTCATAGCAAAAGACTTGATCAACTCCTTTTTCAAACTTGAAATTCTCGATATATTATTGCCAACAATAAGCATGTCATCAACATAAATAAACAAAATGACAAAATCATTACCTGAGAATTTCTTCACAAAGACGCAGTGATCTGAAGTAGTCTTGGTATAGCCATACTCCCCCATAAATGATTCGAACTTCTTGTACCACTGCCTAGGTGCCTGCTTCAGACCATACAAGTTTTTCTTTAATCTGCAAACATGGTTTTCTTTACCTTTTACAAGGAAACTTTCGGGCTGCATCATGTAAATTTCTTCATCAAGATCGCCATGAAGAAAAGCTGTTTTCACATCCATCTGCTCGATCTCCAAATCAAGACTGGCTGCCAAACTAAGAACAACTCTGATAGACGACATCTTGACCACCGGTGAGAATATCTCGTCGAAGTCAACTCCTTTCCTCTGATTGAACCCCTTCACAACCAACCTAGCTTTGTATCTTGGGTTTAGAGAGCTTTCATCATGCTTCACTCTAAAAACCCATTTGTTTCTCAGTGCCCTCTTGCCTTGGGGCAACTCCACAAGCTCGAAGGTGTGGTTGTCGTAAAGTGACTGTATCTCATCTTTCATGGCTTCCATCCACTTTTCCTTGTGCACATCATGCATAGCTTCTTCATAGCATTCAGGCTCACCACTGTCAGTCAACAAAATATAGTCACGTACAAAATATCTAGTTGAGGGACGCCGCTCCCTCGTGGATCTCCACTGCCGATCTACATATGAGGAAGAACCTTCCAAATTCTGATCTTCATCTGAATTAGGAATATATGGCATGTCTACTTGTCCTTCTCTATCATTTATCTGCCCAATAGCCTCATCTGACACTACTTTTGGAGCATTCTGCAAGGGAATAGACTCCACATCAACTGGCTGATAGTTGCTATGAGAAGAATCATTTCTTATTTTCTGAATATCCTCAATATTCTGATCTTCAGCAAATACCACATTCCTGCTTCTAACAAGTTTCTTCTCAACTGGATCATACAACCTGTAACCAAATTCATCAAGGCCATAACCCAAAAACACACACTGCCTACTTTTCGATTTCAACTTCGACCTCTCATCCTTTGGTATATGCACAAATACCCTGCATCCAAATACAAGTAAGTGCTCATAGGATACATCCTTCTCATACCAAACTCTGTTAGGAACATCACCATCCAAAGAAACATGTGGAGACAAGTTAATCACATAAGCAACAATATGCAAAGCTTCACACCAAAAAGAATTAGATAACTTAGCTTCAAATAGGAGACATCTAACTCTCTCCATGAGTGTCCTGTTCATCCTTTCTGTCACGCCATATAACGGAGGAGTCTTAGGTGGAGTCTTCTGGTGCCTGATGCTATGAGATGTGCAATACTCATCAAATAGATCAATATACTCTCCCCCATTATTGCTGCGAACACACTTCAGCTTCTTTCCTGACTGTCTCTCAACCAGTGCATGAAAGTCCTTAAAAACACCAAGGACTTGGTCTTTCCTCTTTAAAGAATAGACAAAACAATGACTGCATTTATCAAGTTTATCATTCTTTACATTTTGTAGATGATTCTTCTTGATCAAGAATTACAGTCCCTTGTCACTCATCTGTCCCAGCCTCCTGTGCCACAACTCAATAGATTTCTCATCCTGTGTCGCATGTACCATGTCTCTGAAAATCAATGTCTGCATAGTATAAAGATTATTGCTGCATCTCTTGCCTCGAGCAATAATCAAGGAACCTCTGTTAAGCTTCCACTGGCCATCACCAAAGGTGTTGTGATACCCTTCTTCATCGAGTCTTCCTGCAGAGATAAGGTTCAGATGCATGTTTCACGTCAGTCAGCTTCAATAGGGCTCTATTCGCATTCTTTAGAATGACATCGCTTCTGCCTACAACCTGAGACAAAGAACCATTACCCATTCTCAAAGTGCCAAAATCACCAGAAATATATGAAGAGAAAAAATCCTTATGGGAAGTAACATGAAGAGCTGAACCACTATCAACAAGCCAACAACTATCGTCTCTGGCAACATTAACCATGTCAGCATCACAAACAACAAACATTTCATGTTGTGCAGCAGCTGCGACATTATCATCTCGGTCATTTTTATTCTCTTGTTTCTCTCCAATTTTATTCTCCTTCTTCAGCTGGAAGCAGTACTTCTTTATGTGTCCTTTCTTTCCACAGTGTTGGCATTCCAAATTCTTATATCTCGATTTGGATTGCTTCTGCTTTTATCTCTGCCCCTGTCACTCTTGAATTTACTTCTCCCCCTGTTCTCTGTGAAAAGAACCTCTATCTAAGAAGAGCAAGCCTGAGATTTTCTTCTCATCTCTTCATTGAGAATACCTGACTTAACAGTAAGGGTGGGTATCGGGCCGGAACGGGCCGACCCGGCCCGATAACGATCGGCCCGATCCGGCCCGTCGGGCCGCACAGCCCGGCCCAGGCCCGGCCCGATATCCCGGGTCTCGGCTCGGGCCCGGCCCGGCCCGGCCCGACGGGCCGCTCAGCCCGGCCCAAGCCCGGCCCAGCACGGCCCGGCCCAAGCCCGGCCCAGCACGGCCCGGCCCGGCCTCCCGACTCCCTTCTCCCTCCCCTGGCGGGTGGGCGGCCTGGCCCCTTTCCTCCCGACTCCCTTCCCCTCCCCTGGCCCTTTCCTCCCCACTCGGCCACTCCCTTCCCTCTCCCCTGGCCCCTTTCCCCCTGCAGGTCCACCGTCCACCACAGACGCCGCCTGCGAAAGGAAGGAGGGGGAGCGGAGAGGGAAAGGAAGAAGGGGGAGTCAGGAGAGAAGGAGGGAGGCTGGGAGGGCTGACAGGGGGACAGGAAGGGAGAGGGGGGAGACAGGAAGGGAGAGGGGGAAAAGAAGGAGGGGGAATCGGGAGAGGAGGAGGGAGGGNGGGGGGACGGGAGGACTCAGGGGAGGAGGGAGACTGGGAGAGGGAGAGGGCTCAGTGAGATGGAGAGGGAGAGAGAAAGGAGAGAAGAGGGAGCGAGAGCGGGGAGAGGAGGGAGATCAGAGGAGGAGGAAGCGAGAGCGCCGAGCGGGGAGAGGAGGGAGAGAGGGGGGAATCGGGCCTGGCCGGGCTGCCGCCGGGCCGGCTTATTGGGCCCGGGTCCGGCCCGGGCTGGGAAAATCCCAGCCCAAGCCCGGCCCATACCGGGCCGGGCCGGGCCGGCCCGACGGCGGCCCGGCCCGACGCCTAGGCCTACTTAACAGTCTCTAAAGAAACAACCCCATTAGTTGCAGAATTAGTAAGTGAGACCTAAATGTCTCCCACGAATCAGGCAAAGTAGCAAGCAATAATAATCCCAAAATCTCATCTTCAAATTTAACACCCATACTGGATAACTGACTAATGACCCTCTGAAAATCATTTAGAAAATCTGACACTGAACTGCCCTCCCTGAAACTCAAATTCATCAATCTTTTCAGAAGAAATAATTTACTACTTACTGTCTTGGAGGCATAAAGATTTTCTAATTTTGCCCACAAACTACGTGCAAGCTTTTCATCCTGAATATGATTATAAACATTTTCATCCACCAAGTGTCGAATGAAACCACAAACTTGTACGTGTTCAATTCTCATTCCTCATCGGACTTAGAATCGGGCTTTTCTTTGGCAAAAACTGGGAGGTTCATAGCCTTCACATATAAGAGATCTTTCATCTTATTTTTTCATAGACTATAATTAGTCTCATTTAGACTAATCATACGGCTAGTACCAAAATCAATTTTGTTATCCACCAACCTAGCTCTGATACCACTTTATTGGGATAAAATGGGGATAGGACACAAATTTACTAAATGAATTTAGCAACAAACTATAGCCCAATCCGATTATGCAATAAACAACAAATCAACGGCTAAGCAATCCAACCAAAGCAATAACAATCACAAACTACACAAGAAGTTTTTTACGTAGAAAATGCTTCAAAACAATGAGGGTAAAAACCATGGGGTAATACGACCCAAAACTCAATCCACTATAATCAATGATATAAGTTTTCTCACGAGGGGCTACACAAAGCCAACCCTCAAACAATAATATCTCATCAAAACTATATGAGAAAACAAAGGAAAAATATCACCAATGGAATGCCCAAAACGTGGATTGGGAGGAGATGCGCCTGGCCTCCTCGTTGGAATCGAATCTTGCTCAAGCCAAGAGCTCGAAACCTTCTCTTCCTAGCCTTCCTCTTCTCCTTCTCTCCTTTCCTCTTCTCTTTCTCTCCTCTTACTGTGCAGCCACAAGAAAAATCTCTCCTCTCCTTTTTTCCCAAATGAAAAACCATAGAGAGAGAGAGAGAGACATGAGTTAGAATTGGGGGGCACCATCGGGTGCCCTCCCCTTTTTCTCCAGCCCGTCACTTAAGTGACGGGCCGGGTCGGGTCCTCTCTTGAGGCTGGACCCGACCCAACAACTAGGAGGTGGGATAGAACTGGCTTGAGAAAGAAACTTAAGAAACATGCAAGAAATGGAGGGTGCAGCCAGGGGTGGATGTATATAGGCCTGCTGCACCATTGTGGTTGATGAGCTTCCAAGTTCGCAAGAGATGATTGTGGCTATTTTATGTGGGTCATCGCTCATGGATATCACTTCATTTGATGACATCATGAGCCTTTAAATGATCGGAGCAATGACTTTCTTAGTTATCCAAATGAAAATATTTTTCCTATATATTTTATCAATAGTACTATAGTTTTTATTTTCTTTTATATTTGAAGATAATCACAATATCAGAGGCACTCGGGGTATGAGCCAATATTTATCAGGAATGTAACTGCTATTACTGTTTGGTTTATTAATAGAAATCCCAAGATGAAAGAAGAAAAAGAGTAACTAAAAGCTCTACCAGAAAGGGAAAAGGCCCCATATCGAGTGGCCAATGTGCCTCCATTCATTTTGTTATTATTAGTTCTTGATTTGTTATCTTGTTACTGCAGGTTGCCTTCAGCTGCTTGTTTTTTTCTTGGCCTACTAATCCATTTGCTGACCTCTGCACCCTCTTCCCAAATCAGTGGTATCAGAGCCTGATTATATATAGCATAAGTATGACCAGCTATTTACAACTTCAGTGAAGCAGATGTAACTATAGTGTGTAGATTAAAGATAAAGTGGTTCAAGAATTTTTTGCTTTATAAATTTTCATTGATTTTAATGGCATCTTCTTCTTCTTCTTTTTTTGTTTTTATGTTGAGATTGCTTCAGCATTTACGGTATTATCGTAGGACCTCACAGCTTATGGCAAAGCACGTTACGTACAAAAGGAAAAACATAAGGTATTGTATTATCATCTTACATTGGCCCTTGGCTCCTTAAAAATTTGCAGAGACACCTAAAATGGCCTTGTAGACAACCAAAACATTAATTAGGTAGGCTGCGGTATGCATCACTTCGCCCGAATATAGTTTTGCATATAAAACAACGATCTTATTATCTCCATCAAGTTTGTTTTTTTACCTCTCTTTTCAGTCATCATGGATTAATTGTAATAAGAAGAGTTTTCTCACGCTAAATTTGGTAGTTCAGACAATGTGACTACAAGACATATAAAGAAGATATATCATATATGCCTACCACGAGCCATTGCAGAGGTTATTTCTTGTAGTGTGTTCATCAGTCACGCCCAACAACAATTAATATGAAAACTTAATTTGAAGATATTATAATTAAATTTGCATTTCCATTTTATAGTAAATTTTCACATGTTCTGATCAATGTACCATTGTCATGAGAAATTTATGTTAAAACACTTTCAAAATGATATTTTATGTCTCAAATGTGCACAGCGGGGCCTACAAGAAGGCAGGTCCGCAATTCGATTCTCATGGGTACTATATGTAAGACCACTACTTCTGAATGAAATTCTTAAATGTATTTATAATTATTTTTTTAGAATTATTGCTCACCTATAAGAGTCTAGATACTCAGAGGTAGAACACTGAGCATGTGTTGTATAGGTTTGATAACCAACCTGTATATTTCAAATTACAAGGAATTTATCAAGAGGGATAGGAACGTCATTAAGTGATAAGACAAGGGTAAAGTAACAAATTCACCTTCAATTTTTTAAATTATCAGGGATAAATTGAAACCTTAAAAAGTGTAGGGACATGATCAAATGACAAGTGCATTTTAGTTGAAATAAAAAGATTAGGGTCTAAACAGTATAAGTTCATCTAAGCATGTTTTATTAAACTAAATAAGATTAATTAAAGTTAATCTAAACAAGTTTCCAAGGTAGGCCAGCCAAGCCTAGGCTCAAGCC
The DNA here is from genome assembly GCA_011799765.1 of Nymphaea thermarum. Taxonomy (NCBI): domain Eukaryota; kingdom Viridiplantae; phylum Streptophyta; class Magnoliopsida; order Nymphaeales; family Nymphaeaceae; genus Nymphaea; species Nymphaea thermarum. The sequence goes on from JAANDH010000350.1 coordinate 200,409, forward strand.
CAGGCCTGATGTACCTAGCCTGACCTGCCAACTTTCATTATAACAACATAGTTTTGTGGGTTAGTTTAACCTATTGGTGCTTAGTTCACTTAAACTCACAAACTCGAGATCACCCATGGCTCTAGATTTTTCAATTGTGAGCGAACTAGTTATGCTTTTTCAGATCTATCTTCGCATGCTATTTAACTATTATATTTCATGCTTAGATCTTAGTTCCTAAGAGATTAATTGAAATGTGTGTAGTGTCACGGGCTGACAACTTGGCTCGTGTGGCGCGGCAAGAACCTGATTGCCGCAAGCCCTCAAACCACCGAAAATGCGGAAAGGCAGTTTGAGAAAACGAGTGTATAAAGAATGCTTGTGAATAAAGAACTCTCGCAATGTACGATTGGAAAATTAGAACATCACGAGAGAGATAAGCAATGGAGAAATAACTCAACTTTACTTATGTAGGATGGCCGAAGCCGCTTACAGGATTCTCATGCCGACCACCCAAAACAAAGAATCCCGATACATGACACTTAGACCGGTGGGAGGGTACTCCCTTACAAGTAAACAAGCATAAGCAAATGACTCAACATAAGCAAAGGAAGCACAATGCAAAACAAAGCAAAAGACTGTACAGACTCCCAGACACAGGGGAACAGGCTCCCCCCTTCAAATCATGCGCCGTCCTCGGCGCCAGTAGTGTCATGATAGGCCTTGACTTCCAGCAGGTAGCGCTGCTTCATGCGGAATGCATACTCCCAAGTGGGGTTGTGTTCGCCTATCCACTTCACTTGGTACTTCTTCGGCTCTCTCAAATAGTTTGTTTTGTGCCGAAGAATCTCTTCTAACTGACGGTCCGCCGCTCGCTTGGTCGACGGGGCATGCTGTAGGATCGGGTCTCGTTCTGGAACACTTCTCTCCAGGTCCTCATCATCAACATAAAAGGGCTTCAGGTTACAGACATGGAACACTGAATGCACCTTAAAGTTTGACGGCAAGTCTAGTTTATAGGCTAGCTTCCCAATTCTCTTCAGCACTGTGAAGGGTCCCTCGTACTTGCGGATTAATGAGCTGTGCCAACCACGGAAAATGCCTGTGCGATCAGGATAGAGCTTCACGAGGACTTGGTCACCAACTCGGAATTCCATTGGCCTTCGATTCCGATCTGCAAACTTTTTCATCTTTTTGGCGGCCTTGTGTAAGAACGCCTTAGCCATCTCCGTCTGTTCCTGCCAATCGCGAACGAACTGGTAGGCAAAAGTGGGTCGTCCCTTCTCCTGGGCAGCAAGGGTGTGAGGCATCAACGGCTGTTGTCCAGTGGCTATCTCGAACGGACTATGTCCAGAAGACTCGCTCTTCTGCAAATTGTAGTAAAATTGCGCTACATCCAACAATTTCACCCAATCCTTTTGATTTGCGCTGACATAGTGTCGCAGGTATTGTTCCAACAATCCGTTGATTCGTTCAGTCTGGCCATCAGTTTGAGGGTGGAAGCTCGTTGAGAATAATAAATCCGACCCCAACAAACGAAATACTTCACGCCAGAATTTCCCTGTGAAGTGAGCGTCCCGATCGCTGACAATACTTTTTGGCACGCCCCAGTGCTTGACTATGTGCTTCACGAATAACTCCGCCGTCTTTTCTGCAGGACATTCCTTAGACGCTGGGATGAAGGTGGCATATTTTGAAAATCTATCCACAACCACAAGGATGGAGCTAAAACCGTCAACTTTGGGTAAGCTGACAATGAAGTCCATAGAGAGACACTCCCATGGACGTTCCGGAATAGGAAGAGGTTCCAGGAGACCGGCAGGCTTCTGATTTGTTCCCTTGTCATGCTGACAGATTAAGCAAGTCTTCACATAGGCTTCAACGTCGTCGCGCATTTGTGGCCAGTAGTAGCCACGTTCTAGTAGTGCCAGTATCCGCTCCTGGCCAGGATGGCCAGCCCACAACGAGTCGTGACACTCCTTCAGCAATTCTCGCTGGAGATTGCCCCATCTAGGCACGAACACTCGTCCGCCTTTTGCCATCAAAAGTCCACCTTGTGGCCAGAATCGTCGCGTCTTCCCTGCTTCTGCTGTTTCAACCAAGTGTTTGGCCACAGGGTCCTGCTTCATGCCTTCTCGAATTCGCTCGAGAAGAGCACTCTCGAGTTGCGCTTCGGATGATGTTGTCCAGGTAGCTGCCAACTCCGCCTTCCGACTTAGTGCATCGGCTACGACGTTCGTCTTTCCTGCCTTGTACTCCAAGGCGAAATCAAATTCCGCAAGGAATTCCTGCCATCGGGCCTGCTTTGGACTCAACTTATTTTGAGTCTGGAAGTAGCTAGTGGCTACATTGTCAGTCTTCACCACGAACTGAGACCCCAACAAGTAATGCCTCCATGTGCGAAGACAATGGATAATGGCTGTCATTTCCCTTTCGTGCACGGAGTACCGTCGCTCCACGTCTTTCAGCTTCCGGCTTTCATATGCAACTGAGTGACCTTCCTGCATCAACATTCCACCAATGGCAAAATCTGATGCATCCGACTGTACTTCAAAGGTCTTCGTGTGGTCGGGCAACCTGAGCACAGGCTCCTGCGTCAGGGCCCTCTTCAACTTCTCAAAGGCGTCTTCTTCGAGTTCTTCCCAAGCCCAAGTTCGGTTTTTCTTTAGTAAATCAGGGAGAGGTGCAGTGATCAAAGAATACCCCTCAATGAATCGCCGATAGTAATTAGCCAAACCAAGAAAAGAACGTAATTCTGGTACGTTGGTTGGCGGCTTCCACTCCTGAATTGCCTTCACCTTTTCTGTGTCCATCCGCAACTGACCTTTTCCAACAATATGCCCGAGGAAACTGATTTCCTGTTGGCCGAATAAGCACTTCTCACGCTTCACATAGAGTTTGTTTTCTTTCAACACCTTGAACACTGTCTGCAGGTGTTCCACGTGATCTCCCATGGAGCTGCTGTACACCACTATGTCATCAAGATAGACTACCATGAACTTATCCAAGTACGGATATAATATCTTGTTCATCAGAGTTGAAAAGGTGGTTGGAGCATTTGTCAACCCGAACGGCATTACCAAGAATTCAAAGGCACCGTAGCGAGTGATGCAAGTTGTCTTTGGCTCGTCGCCGTCAACAATCTGAACTTGCCAATATCCTGATCTAAGATCCAGCTTGGAAAATATTCGAGCTTCACCTAGTTCATCAAACAGATCTGCAATCAAAGGTAAAGGATACTTGTTCTTCACCATTACCTTGTTCAGCGCTCGATAGTCCACACATAGTCTTTTGGAACCGTCGTGCTTCGCTTGGAATAACACTCGTGGGCCAAAAAGAGCTTTGGAGGGCCTGATTATACCTCCAGCTAGCATTTCATCCAGTTGTCGCCGAAGTTCTTTTAATTCTGTAGGGGCCATTCGATAAGGTGCCATTGCCGGGGGTTTGGCACCAAGATGGAGTTCAATGGCGTGATCCACCTCTCGTCTAGGTGGCAGCCGTCTAGGGAGTTCCGTGGGCATTGTTCCTGCAAACTCCGCTAAGACAGGTGCAAGCGCCTCTGGGACCAAACCAGGGGAGTCATTAATCACTTCCCTGATTGCCACCAAGTACGTCTCCTCGCCGTGCTTGAGGCCTTTCTTCAATTGAAGGGCAGATATCATTGCGGCTTTGCCCTTATCCCTCTTCATCGATGTTACTGGAACCATACAAGGAGACTTCTCGTCCATAATGTTGATACTGCGCAGGTGCGAGATCGGGACCATCTTCGCCGTACTGAGGAGCTCCATGCCTAGGATCATCCGGAAATCGTCCATCGGGACCACCGAGAAGTTGGCCCTTCCTGACCAATTCTCAATCTTCACAACCGCATCCCGGGCCACTCCGTGGATGGGTTTGGCCTCTGAGTTCATCGCCTTCATGCGTAACTCTCCCTTCTCAAGGGTGAGGCCTAATCTCCTCGCATCCTCAACTGAGACGAAGTTATGCGTGGCTCCCGTATCTACCATAGCCATGGTAGGTCTTCCATTTACCAGAATCTCCAAGTACATAAGCTCGTTGGAAGGTGTCGCTGTCACCTTCGCCTTCTCTTCCCTCTTTATGGTGTTCAAAAGTTGAAGTGCGCCCATCTTTGGTGCTTCCCCTTCTTCAACTTGTGCTGCATTAGCAGAGTGCCTTGAAGAGCTCACCTCTGATTGTCCCTGTTTACCCGCTTTGGACATTGTCTCGCCAAGTGACTACCATCGCAAAACCAACATTTCATCACTCTGTTCTGAGAGTTGTCGTTCTTGTGAAAGAAAGTCCTTCTTTCGGCTTGACGCTGAGTCGATGGTTCATCTCTCTGTTCCCTTCGATCATCTTTCTTTCCTCCATGGTCAGGCTTCTTCGACGGCTTGAAGGCGTTAGTGTAGCTCTTGCGCTGAGTATCAGCCAGACGTTCCGCTACCACATAAGCATCCTCCAAGGTCTTTGGATTACTCCTTTCCACTTCGGATTGTGCCCATGACTGAAGTCCCAAAATAAACCAGTTCAGTTTATCTTGTTCTTGCATATCTGGCACATCTAACATCAGCCTCTGATAAGCTCTCACGTAATCTCGCAAGGATCCGGTGTGTTTCAGTTCACCAACCATCTGGTAGGCATGGCGCGTCGCATTCGGGGGCATGAAGTAAGTTCTTAACTCTCGATGAAAATCATCGAAAGTATCTATTGTGCAGATCCCCTTTTGAATGTCGAGCCTTTTTCTTCTCCACCATGCTACAGCGTCGCCCTCCAGTAACATAGCCGCAGTCTTGATCTGAATGTCATCTCCCACGATGCCTTGCAAATCTAAATAGTATTCCACTTGGAATAAAAAGTTGTCGATCTCTCGACTATCCCGAGTTCCTTTGTATTTAGCTGGCCTCTGAACGTCGACCCTCGCTGGCCGATCGTCACCTCCACCTACAGAGATCTGTCGCTGTAGTGTGCGGTTCTTCACCTGAAGTTCCTTAACATCAGTTTGCAGTGCGGTCACTGTGTCAGTAAGTGACCGATTCAGGGCCACAAGGTCGGCCACTTGTTCTCGTAGAACTTTCATCTCGTCCTTCATTTCCCCGAAGGACTCAGCTGCATTCCCCAACGCCTCTTCATAAGTAGTTACGTCGGTAACCAGCTTGTTCACCATCTCGGTCAGGTCTTCCTGACCCTGGAATGTACCCATCTCGTCAGAATGGGCTGCTCCCTTGCCCTTGGCGCTTCGCAGATTATACTGAGTCGCCAGGACTTCCTCCTCGATCAATGATCGCCGGATGTCTTTCTCAACCAACGATCGTCGGCGTGTAGCTCTACCCCGACTATCCAATCAATTCCCCAGATTGAGCGAAACCTAGGGCTCTGATACCAGTTGTCACGGGCTGACAACTTGGCCCGTGCGGCGCGGCAAGAACCTGATTGCCGCAAGCCCTCAAACCACCGAAAATGCGGAAAGGCAGTTTGAGAAAACGAATGTATAAAGAATGCTTGTGAATAAAGAACTCTCGCAATGTACGCTTGGAAAATTAGAACATCACGAGAGAGATAAGCAAGGAGAAATAACTCAACTTTACTTATGTAGGATGGCCGAAGCCGCTTACAGGATTCTCATGCCGACCACCCAAAACAAAGAATCCCAATACATGACACTTAGACCGGTGGGAGGGTACTCTCTTACAAGTAAACAAGAATAAGCAAATGACTCAACATAAGAAAAGGAAACACAATGCAAAACAAAGCAAAAGACTGTACAGACTCCCAGACACAGCGGAACAGGTAGTATGCTTAGCATAATTGTCATTCATGTACGATGATAGAAATATCATAACTTGATTATTAATAGAAACTCGATATAAGCAACACAGTTTTGAGAGTGGCAGATCGGTGGGAACGATCTGGGCATTGACGCTTGGAAAGACTGACGAGACACTTGGCCCAATGTAAAGCTCTGACTCAAAGGGTCGAGGCCCAACAGGACTAGATACGGTAGATGCCTTGTTTCTTCTCCGTTTAGAATTTATTAGTAGGGAACTTCTCACTAGCGTCGATTTGCGAACTGACAACCAATGTATCACCAATGACTGTGCCACCCAAAATTGTCGTTGGTCACCGATGGTACCCTCATGCCATCATTAAAATCACGTTTCAACGTCAATAACGCTCTTGATTTCTCAGATGAAGTTGAGAAATCGTTGGAGGAAATTGCACATAAAAACCTCACAGCGTTAGTGGGTGCATGTTACAGCTGATGCTGCCAATGAATCGTCATTGCTTCACACCATGAATGGTGAGACTTCAGCCCCATCAGTGAATACCTGCGCTCACACTTTCATTGATGCTACCAATCGTCAGTGTTAAGCTTTTTGAAGTCATCAAACAGCTTTGTAAGGTCCATGAATATTGTTTATGCATTATCATTAGCAAAAGAGGCGAGCTATTACCTTCCCATTTGTTGCATCACGAACATGAAGCCACAGGAAGGAAATTTGGTGGGTAAATGGTAGGTGGTTAGGATAATCTTCCATTGTCCATCCAAAATCCCTTACAAGGGAAAGGAATTGACACGAAGCAACACACTTGGGGCTTTGGGCGAGATCCTGGAGAAAACTATCTCTATCTAGGCGAAAAGGCGTGCAGGCATGTGGTGGAGCTTGTGAATATGCAGGTTGGAGATTCTCTCTCTCTCTCTCCCTCTCTCTCTCTCTCTCTTTGTGTGTTGTATAAACGTGTTGATTTTAATTTGGAAAGTCTGCTTTGCTATTGATCACGTGCATAACTTGTTTGATGAAATGAGCATAAACATGTTGATTTTGATGTGGGATTTCTGCTCTGCTATTGATCATGTGCATAACTTGTTTGATGAAATGTGTATAAACGTGATGATTTTGAAATGGGATTTCTGTATTGACCATGTGCATAACTTGTTTGATGAAATGTGTAATTGAATAATAGGGCTTTTCTTGTCAACAAAGGAACCCTCTGCACTACTTTTTTTTATGACACATTTTTGAAAGAAACAAACAAGTGAGCAAACATAAAAGTTCAAATTCATCAATGAATGCAACTTTCTTCATCTTTCTGTATGAAGACCACCTTTTCATGCAGTTTGCAACTGCAAACGTGTTGGCATTACTTGGAACAAACAATTGATTTGGTACTCAAACCTAGTGTCAAGGGCAGATGCTCATCTAGGCGTCAAACCTCGCAGCATCCTAAACAAACTCCATTCTGAGTTTCACATGAGATTATGCAAAGAACTAGATGTATGCCTGCTTTATCAATTTTTGAAATCATCATCAACTTTCAGGGAGCCATCCATCCTTCATTAGATTAATGCGTAGGCTCTTTAATCTCTCCCTTGAATAGTGACAACAAGCCATTCTCCAATCCGTTCCCATTTTCTCTTGATTCATCCTTCGGAGCTTCCCACAGTTCATCATTTCAATTTAGCCACTTTCATCCTTGTCAGAAGACAAAAAGGCTCTTCTAAAGTGCTCGTCATTTTCTATCATCTGCAAGTAGACTTCGGCATCAACCTTGGATTATCCCATCCCTTGCCAAAAAAATAACAAGAAACAAGTTTTAACAGGATTAGCCCAATTTTGAAAGACAACAAATTAACAGTTGCAAACAGGAAACTCATGACGAGTAAGAAAATCCATGTCTAATGATCAAAGTTCTCCCATGCTCCCAGCCACAGAAAACCAGGAAAAAATGATGTTAAATTTTGGAGACCCACATTAATACATGGGGCATCAATGTTTATGTATTTAGGATGAAGATGCATATAATAGGAATTCCACGCAACTATTTGCCAAGGCATTGATTGAACAGGAATAACATCCAGAGAGTAAATTACAACTTGTGCAAGGAAGGTCTGGTTGCTGTTAGACCATTCCTTACAACTAGGTGAGACCACTGCTGCTTCAAAGGAAAAAGGAAAATGAAAAGAATGTGCAGTCTTGACAAATGACTGCATAGTTGGCCAGATCCTTTTCCCAGGACGACCAAGCTAGAAATAAAACTCATCCAAATGAAAGCACTTGATCATTATGACACTGCAACTTGACATTCCAGCTACTTCCTCCATTTCTATTCAACTTCAACTAGTGCTGTAAGCATTTCCAAGCCAACTTCAAGTCCTTTTGTTGTCTATTCACAGAGATAACTCATCTCAGTCTTAAGTTCTCAGCACATACTCCTGTCAAGGTACATTCAAGATTTATTTGTCCCATTTTATAGGTTTGAACAGGCATACTCAGATCCTCTCAAAGGGGGTTACTTATCGACCGAAGTTTTACCCAACAATATGATAAGAAGAAGATGGAATCCATTTTCTTAGCATTATTAAGCAATATTTTGACGTCTCTAGATTCCAACTTGCCCTGTTTGTGGTGCTAAACACACATGAACATAGTGCATGTGCAAATGACTCGTGAATAGATTGGCGAGCATCGGTATTTTTTTGTAACTGGCCGACGTGGAAACTAGTCCATGTTACACATCTCATGACTAAGAAGACAAAACGTGAGACAGAAGAATTGAAAAAGTAGTTTAGTTGTTGCAATCTACAAAAATTCATTACTCAAAAAAATAAAAGAACTAACTACCTAGCAAACGTACTGCTAAGTACTTACCGCTTCCATCGACATTTGCATCTCAGGCTCACCTAACTGGGATCCAACTTTCTGCACAAGTAAGCCTAGATTAATAATCTAAGTTTTCAACTAAAATAAAGCATGGATTATCAATCTAGAGTATGATTTTGAATCTCAAGCTCGGATTTGGATCCAAATGTAGATCTGAGGTTCAATTTTTCATCTGGAGCTTGGAATTGGATCTAGATCTTTAACTAGGGCACAGTTTTGGATCTAAAAACAGGATTTGGATCCAAATATGGATATAGGGATCTGTTTTGGATCTAAAGCTTGAATTTGATCTGGATCTGGATCTAGGGTTTTTATATAGACCTTGTATTTGGATCCAGTTCTGGAACTAAGGTTCAATTTTAGGTCTCTGTATGAGTTTTTGGACTAGATCCAAATTTTGAATTTGGATATCAACTATAAAATTGGTTTGGATTGAGGATGACTTTGAGTCTAAAGTCTGAAATTAGATCCAAATAAGTCTCAAATGGAACCGAAAATCAAATCATTGAAAATTAAGGCATTTGTAGATAGAAATTCTTGAAAATTATTTTAAATTGCTAAAAATATATAGATTTGAAAAAATTGTGGCCACATACAAAAGTTTGCAAATTTATTCCCGGATACTTCGAATGTCAAAAGTGTTTGATGCATTCCTCAATGCTCCACCTTCACACTTAAAGTCTCTCTCTCTCTCTCTCCCCTTCACCCGCTCGACGCCCTCCCCCCGCGCTCGACGGCTCCCGACCAGACGATGCAGAGGGGAAAGGGAGAAACAGAGGGGGAAGGCAGAAGCAGAGGTCCAGCGCTCACCCACACCACCACCGCCGCTCTGCCTCCAACCATCGCCGTTCTCCTTCGAAGATTTTAGGTACGCCAACCTCTTTCTCCCTATTCTGCGTTCTCTCTCTTTCTATTCGTCTCTGTCTCACGTTGGCGGACAGGGAGTGAGAGGGGCAGCGCCTTTTCCTTCTCAGTGGGGGTTTTGCTCTTTCCTTCTCCAACTAGACCATCGATTTCTCATAGCTAAATATACAGATTTCTGGAGTTCTGTGAAAGATAACCCACAAATTCTTTGGCAGAAGCTGCCTGGTGCCTCCATTTCTGTTTATTGTGTTCGTTGAGGCAGACAAACTGAACTGAGGGTCGGGCTTTTTCCGGCGATCTTTTCAGTTTTTGTTTGGGGGGATTAGGGTTTTTGAATTGGGGAAAGTTGGGGAAACCTTGATTATGGATGCCGATTCATGGGCCGCTCGCTTTTCCATCCAAAATCCCTTACAAGGGAAAGGAATTGACACGAATCAACACACTTGGGACTTTGGGGGAGATCCTGGAGACTGAAAATTATCTTGTATAAATGTGTTGATTTTAATTTGATGAAATGTGCATAAACATGTTGATTTTGATGTAGGATTTGTGCTCTGCTATTGCATAACTTGTTGGATGAATTGTGCATAAACATGTTGATTTTGATGTGGGATTTCTGCTCTGCTATTGATCACGTGCGTAACTTGTTTGAAGAAATGTGTATAAACGTGATGACTTTTAAATGGGATTGTGCAAAGGGCAGATGCTCATCTAGGTGTCAAACCTCGCAGCAACCTAAACAAACTCCATTCTGAGTTTCACATGAGATTGTGCAAAAAACTATATGCATGTGCTTTATCGATCCTTGAAATCATCATCACTTTCACGGAGCCATCCATCCTTCATTAGATTAATGCGTAGGCTCTTTAATCTCTCCCTTGAATAGTGACAAGAAGCCATTCTCCAATCCGTTCCCATTTTCTCTTGATTCATCCATGGGAGCTTCCCACAGTTTATCATTTCAATTTAGCCACTTTCATTCTTGCCTGAAAGAAAGTCTCCTAATTTTTCTACCTTGTGCATGTTTGCATCAAACATGGTTAAATTTAGGAGGTTAAATTTTTCTTGTGCATCAAACATGACCTCAAATCGGAAGAGGGTTAAATTTCATCCTGAAATTTTTTTCAAAAAAATTTACCACGTTAAATTCTTCCCTGTGCATTAAACACACCCTTAATAATGCCTTAAAGATAATTACCGACCTTAAGATGTTTCTGCGATCCACTCCTTTGGGGAAACGACAGATTGACCATCCATCTTGCCAAATGGGGAACGTGGAGCACCCATATTGTTTCGCACATCCTTCCATCCAGAATTCATGGGATCCAAGTTACTAAGTTTCTGTTAGACAATTCAACAAACAATTTCCGCGCATGGCTAGTATTCGTGCTACCACATCGACGAAATCCATGAAACTACATCATCGCAGCCAAAATGCAGGGTCATTTCATCTAATTTAGTAAGAATGATACTGGTTCAAGCGAAATTCAGTTTCTGAATTACGCTTCAGCACCTTCCTGTGAAATCACTCACCAACCTGTAACTAAACGGCTCCACTGATGCCCAGAGGCGGATTAAGGCGTGAAGCTCATAGGACAACGTGCCCTTAAACAATCAACAATTAGAGCACACAAGCGTGGTGGTCGGAGGCGGCTTGAGTTTGGATTTAGAGCAACGAATGGTGTAGACAGCAGCCGAAGCTTATTCTGAAGTCTGAAGGTGGTGATCGGAGGCCGATTGGCAAAGCAAAATGGTGTTGATGGTCATGCCGAGGCTCTAAGGCAACTTTAGCCGAGCAACAACTTTACCTTTCCCACCCAAAATAGTGACATACCGCAAAGTAAGCATGCAATTTTGTTTCATTAGGGAAATGAGTGAAATATCTTTCCGATTATCTGCGAGAAGGTAGGTAAACTTTCTGTTGATTATTTCCTATAAGCCAAGAGCGCCTCTCCGTGTCTCTTCGCGGAATATTCCAGAAGCCACCATTTTTCTTTCAACTTTCTTTCTAATGACACTTATATTTAATTGGGACCGATCAACTGTAAAATTGGTTAAGAGAACGTGGCTAGGCGAACTTTCATCAAATGAAGAAACCCATTGCCTCCTATTCAGTAGGTACAGAAAGCTAACACTAGATACAATGAAAACATGCTTAGTGTGCATTTAAATTGTCAACCACCATTAACACAAGCATCCACGCTGCAAGATGGAAGCAGAACAAGAGACGAAAAAATAGGTCATTTGTGCAACGAATTAGTTAGAAACGCGAGATACAGCAAGTGGGATTCGTTTTCTTTCCCATAAATAAAGCTGCAAGTACCACATAAGGTGGAAGCAATTCACATATAATATGCATGTCACCCCAAACAACTGAAGTTTACAAGCCAAGCAATCTTGCAAAATCAAGAGTGCTTCAAATTCCTATAGGAAACTTTACCCTTAATAACCCTTTACAAGAACTCGGTGTACTTCCTATAGGAAACATACTTCACCCATAATAACCCTCTACATGACCTCAGTGCAATTAAATTCACCGATGTTTTCATGTAGATGGCATTATATAATCAGAAAAGAACGTAAGATGTTTATCTTAACAACCGATAGCAGGCTTCGAGTCTTGGAGAGAGATGATGGTTTCAAAGGCACCAACAAGAGCTTTCACCTTACTTTTTCTGGTTTCAACAAGCTTATTTGCAGTCTCTTCAATTACTTGATTAAAATCTTGGGTGTCCTTCTTGACTTGGACATCTTGATGTCTCAACACCACAGCTGGAGTGGCAGGACTGTCTGAACCGTTGGTCTGCGCTTTTGTTCTTCTCCTAAAGCTCCTTCTCCCACCTTCAACCTTGCTATCTTGATTCTCAATAGCTCTTCCCTGCTTGAACCTAAGCCACATGGAGCCACTGTTCTCTGCTTGTGCATTAAGCACCCTTCCTCTCCTAAATTTCAATTTTTCTGGTGTGTTTTCCTTCGTTTCTGGGGTGGAAATACTACTGCTTCTTAGTCGCCCTTTATTCCGATCTGAAAGTCCTACCTTCTTTCTGCTTCCAATTTCACCATGATCATGCAGGCCATTTTTTGTGCTTCTATATTTCTTTGATCCCAAGCGTACAAGTCTTGGAGGATGAGAATTTAAAGATAAAGAACCTGAGGGCTTAACTTCTTTTTTCTCCTTGGTTGGTGCCGTATCCTTTGGTACCTTAACACTTTCAGATCTTCTCTCTGAGTTTCCCCATGAGTTCCAAGTTGGAACTTTTGTTACCATCGGTTTATTTTTTGAAGCCAACAGCGACTTGGAAGAGGATTCAAATTTGAATGATTGTGATACTGCTGAAGTTCTCTTAGACCTGTACTTTGTTGGTGTCAAGGCTGCAATCCCACGGTCCTGAGAGGGTGGGGATAAAGAACGTGTTGATAAATCTATTTCTCTGGTTTCTTTTATCTCTGATATTCCAATGTCCTTAAATACTGTTTCCCTGGTCGCCTCTCTTCTTCGATCTCGTAACAGATTTGAGGGTCGAGGCTTTGGCACAGGTCCCTGCTTGGAAACCGCTGTTTCAGGTGATGCAGCCTTCTGTTTTGGTTTTGAAGCTGTATGTGCTCTACTGCTGACTTTCTGTGATCTCAAGCTTGCATTTCCATGCCTAGGAGAGACCAATAATGACAGAGAACTGAATTGTTTACCTGGTTTATTCCCTACAGTTTCTACTAAACCCGTCATCTTATTATATGGATCACCCATTGAAACTCCACAAAGATCATGTGAGGCAGAAATTTTCAGCAAATTCTTTTGGTTACTGGACCCCTTAACTGAAGACAACTTGGCGTCCATTGACGCTGGTGGAGTCAGAAGCTTAGCAAGTGGCCTCTGTTTTCCATTGGAGTTCCCCATCCTGTCCTCTTTTGTTCTTTTGCTGTCATTTTTCAGAACCGAAAGATAGACAGGATGCTTTCCTTTTGATTCCAAAGCATGCTTTCTCCCATATTTGCATAAATCATGACAGGAGCCTGTTGATGCTCTTAGATAATGAGGCAGGACCTTTTCTTCACTAGTAGCAGGGGAAGGTGCAGGATTTATAATCGTTTGTCCTGTTGAATCTCTTATCAAGTTGCCTCCATTTGTTTCCTCACCCTCAGAAGACAATGACTCGGTGCTCTTTTCCATCTTCGGCATGTCTGCCATAGTCTGCAGCAGACCAAACTTCACTGCAGCGTACAGTCCTGCTGTAAACAAAATTTATACGTCAAAAATAATCCGAGGATTGGTTACTATCAATAGATGAGTAGTCCTTTTATCATTAAGAGCTATGAAACTCCTCATGAAAAGAAAATCGCGAAATAATCTGGGGAGTGGATACTATCAATAGATAAGTGGTCATTCTATCATCAATAGTTATGTAAGTCTCCATGAGCAGAAAATCTTAAAATTGTTCACGAACAGAGTAAACTAAGAAACTCCTGATACCCCTGAGATCATTCTGTTGTCCGAATTGCCTAAGGCTGCTTTTCACGATAAATTAGAGGTCATTGCCTATACGGTACTAGCAAATGTCTGCCACGCATGCGAACTACAAGGTTCTTGTTACTTCAACAGACAGCAAGTCTATAAACAACAAAAGAAACAAGAAGTTCCAGCCTCGAATATCGTAACAAAGTTGAAAACTCCAGTCCGCATTTTAATAGTCCATTGAGCCCCAAAAATCAACAGAAAATCAAATAAAACTGAGGAGTTTCAATCAGAATAGCAGTCAAATGGATGAGAAAACAATAGGACTCTTGTAAAAAGGATGGAAGTACGATGAAGAACACAAAAGAAATTAACGAAAAGATTGCGTGCCTTTTGTTCGAAATTTCTTCTTCCAATCCCCTGTATGTGTGATACGTCCTTTTCTCTACGGGACTTCCAAACGAACGAAGGAGAAGAAGCACCTCGCAACAATCTGCCAAAGAGTAGATTCACGATAGATGTCAGATAAGTAAATTCCATGGACATTTAATGCATGAATCTTTTCAGCCGCTTAAAAATTGCAACGTGCTGAGAAAGCGGAAGTGGCAGCCAGAAATGTACTTGTCAAAGATCAAACCGTTCACTGATAAAAAAACCATCAGGCAATCACGGCAAATGAGTTCATCTTTCCATTTTATCCCGTATCTTTTCTCCATTAAACACGCAACAAGAACTCCAACAAATTTCTAAGATAAAATTAAAGACTTGGCTGGTTGGCCGAGGAAAAACTTTCGGAAGGAATATATTTTCTTGCCAACGATTAACCTTATAAAAGATCTCCCTCATGAATCACGAAAAAAGAATAAAGAATATCAATCTAGAAAAATGAATTTCTTTTGGAACCGATGGCTTTCACCATGACAGTGAAATACGGAGAGCACCACCAGCAAATCACGAAATAAAATACTGCAAAAATCATAAAGAGATCCATCTTTCTCGTAGACATTAACCAACTTAAAGTTAAAACAAGAACGATAAAATCCATTATCAAGGATTGAAGATCGAAAGGATAACAGGACGATGGTATCAAAAGTACCAAAGCCTACTGAAACAAAACCAACCATACAACCAATGAATCAAATGAAGGAAACTCCAACCAGATCAAAAACTCCAACGAATTCTAGATCGGCAGACAAGAAACTCACAAATCCTTCTGCTTACCCTCTATCCGCCTTCCAAAAATGTCGCACCAAGTTCAGGCTTTTCCTTGAACAAATCTGCAAGAAAGAGATAGATACACATCAAGGTTAGAAGAAACCCATTACCCATGATCATCCCACGATCGCAACCGACTGCAAAACAATGGAAAAAACAAGACAACGCAGATAGAAGTATCTGGCCAACGACCAAGAACAGCTGCGGGAGACCATACCTTGGCAGAAATCTATCAGAGAATTGGCAGATGGAAAAACTGGATTCTCGATTTTCTTTCTCAAAGGGGCGACGTCAAAAGCATCGGCGGAAGGCTCACAAAGGTAATTCCAACTCCTTGGTTTGATCGCCTGCGCTGTGGCACCACCGCCGCGTTAGTTGGAGGAAGAGTAGGTGGCCGTGCCACGAGAAGTTTACTAAGAATAACTTCCTTTTTTATGCTTATTTTTTAAATAATATTGAAATCCCATTCATTTACTATCATTATGCTTCTTTACGTAGATTGACGCCCTTAGCTGAGAGAGAGAAAGACCTTGCATCGCCAAAGACAAAATTGTGACAGTCAGCTTTGATAATTATAGGACTCATTACCCCACCATGCGTTTTTGTTTTTCTCGGAATGGAATTCTTCTCCGCTTGTTGAATGGAATGACACTGGCAGCCGTAATTATGCCGAGGTTAGATTTTGAAATTACTATCCTCGTAATTCTCTCTCTCTCTCTCACTGTCTCTCTCATGTTCATTGTTTTGTTGATTTACAAGATGGCTTCTGAAATTTTGGAAATTATGAATGAGTACCTGATAAATAAAATTATTTTTGTAAAAACTCTCTTGTTGGGCCACAAATAGGGCTGCACAACGAGTCGAGCCAACTCGGGCTCGACTCAAACTCGCTCGACCGGGCTCGACTCAAACTCGCTCGACAAAACTCGGCTCGAGCTCGACTCTCAAACTCGCTCGACAAAACTCGGCTCGAGCTCGACTCATTTATAAACGAGTCGAGTTCGAGCTGATGATTAAACTCGTTTAAATAAACGAGTCGAGTTGCACGAACTCGACTCGTGTAAACTCGGCTCGACTCGGTATTAACTGGGTCCGAGTCGGGTCTCGGTATTAATTGGTTTCGGATCGGGTTTCAGATTCGAGATCCAAAAATTATATAGTGCAACCCAACCCGGCGGGATCGCGGTTCCCGCCCATCCCACCTTGTGGTGCTGTGCAAGAGACTTGAAGAACAAAGTAGATATATGCTAAAAACTTTGTTTAGAAAAACGCGATACAGGACTAAACTTTTCAAAAACTTTTCAAAACTTTTGAAAAGTTTAGTCCTGTATCGCTTTTTTCTAAACAAATTTTTCAGCATATATGTACTTTGTTCTTCAAATCTCTTGCACAGCCGCACAAGGTGGGATAGGCGGGAACCGGGATCCGGCCGGGTTGGGTTTAGTATACATTTTTTGGATCTCGGATCTGAAACCCGACCCGAAACTAATTAATACCGAGACCCGACCCGGACCCAGTTCACAACGGGTTAGTCGAGTCGACTTCGAGCTCGACTACTGATAGTCGAGTCGAGTTCGAGCCTTCTGTAAGAAGCTCGACTCGAGCTCGAGTTCGAGCTTGAATAATTTTAGTCGAGTTCGAGCCGAGCTGGGCCAAGCTCGACTCGAACTCGCTCCTGAACAGCCCTAGGGCCCACAGAGAACTATTAGAAAGTAGGTTACATCTTAGTTAAGATTATTAAACTGTTCCACAGGCAGTATGTGGTAACAAGTGCAACGGCCTAAGTTCAAGTGGGTGATGCATGTAAGAATATGTCATTTCACCATGGTAAGTGGAATACAGAAAGCAAATAACGACATACGACAAAACTTGCTGCATGTCGGTAGATGTTTTGTGCAATTCCACAGTGGAACGGCATAACAACGGAAGTGCTCCCGGTGGGACCTCCCGGTGGGACCATGGAGGTGGTGTCAAAAAGGAAGAACTGTCTCCTAAAAAGTGAGAATCCAAGAAAGATTATTTCTTCCAAAACAAGAAAAGATGGCCACAACAACACACATACGAACTCCCTCTCTCCTAGTATTGGTTGGCTGTATAAATGAAACTGAAACAGTAGTCTAAATCCATCCGGCGGGAGGTTATGCCTCCATCATGTTATTTCAAGCAACAATCATATAATGCATCAGCTCAGCTACCAAACTAATGGGGCGAAGCTGCTTAGGCAGCATTAGCATACTCTACTTCCCTAATACATAGAGCAAAGTTAGAATTTTTCGCTGGACACTAGTATCACGGGCTGACAACTTTCAACCCGTGTGGCACGGTAAGGATCTGATTGTCGTAAGCCTTCAAACCACCGAAAAGGACGCAAAGATAGTTTTAGAAAGCAAGTGCCTAAAGAACACTTTGTGAATAAAGAAATCTCACAATATATTCAACTTGAAAACTTTGTATATCACGAGAAAGATAAGCAAGGAGAATGATCTCAACTTTACTTATATATGATGGCTGAAACCGCTTACGGGATTCCCATGCCGACCACCCAAAACTAAGAATCCCAATATATGACACTTAGACCGGTGGGAGGGTACTTCCTTACAAGTAAACAAGCATAAACAAATAACTCAACATAAGCAAATGAAGTACAATGCAAAACAAAACAAATGACTATACATACTCCTAGACACAGAAAAACAAACTCCCCCCTTCAAATCATGTGCCGTCCTCGGCACCAGCAGTTTCATGATAGGCCTTGACTTCCAGGGGTAGCGCTGCTTCATACGGAATGCATACTCCCAGGTGGGGTTGTGTTCGCCTATCCACTTCACTTGGTACTTCTTCGGCGCCCCCAAATAGTTTGTTTTGTGCCGAAGAATCTCTTCCATCTGACGGTCCGTCGCTCGCTTGGTCGACGGGGCGCGCTGCAGGATCGGGTCTCGTTTTGGGACGCTTCTCTCAGGGACTTCTTCATCGAAGTAGAAGGGCTTTAGGTTACACACATGGAACACTGAATGCACCTTAAAGTCTGGCGGCAAGTCTAGTTTGTAAGCTAGCTTCCTGATTCTCTTCAACACTGTAAAGGGATCTTCATACTTACGGATTAATGACATGTGTCGACCACGAAAAATGCCCGTGCGATCAATAGAGCTTCACGAGGACTTGATCACCAACTCGGAACTCCATTGGCCTTCGATTCCGATCCGCAAACTTTTTCATTTTCTTGGCGGTCTTGTGTAAGAACGCCTTAGCCATCTCCATCTGTTCCTGCCAATCACGAACGAACTGGTAGGCAAAAGTGAGTCGTCCCTTCTCTTGGGCGGCAAGATTATGAGGCATCAGTGGTTGTTGTGCAGTGGCTATCTCTAACGGACAATGTCCAGAAGACTCACTCTTCTGTAAATTGTAGCAAAATTGAGCTACATCCAACAATTTCACTCAATTCTTTTGATTCGCGCTGACATAGTACCGAAGGTACTATTCCAACAAACTGTTAATTCGTTCAGTTTGGCCATCAGTTTGAGGGTGGAAACTCGTTGAGAATAGTAAATCTGAACCCAACAAACGAAATATTTAACGCCAAAACGTCCGTGTGAAGCGAGTGTCCCGATCACTGACAATGCTTTTCGGCACGCCCCAGTGCTTGACTATATGCTTTACAAATAACTCTGTCGTCTTCTCTGCGGGACATTCCTTAGAGGCTAGGATGAAGATGACATATTTTGAGAATTTATCCACAACCACAAGAATGGAGCTGAAGCCGTCAACTTTGGGTAAGCTGACGATGAAGTCCATGGAGTGGCATTCCCACGGACGTTCTGGAATAGGAAGAGGCTCCAGGAGACCGGCAGACTTCTGATTTAGTTCCTTGTCCTGCTGGCAGATTAAGCATGTCTTCACATATGCCTCAACGTCGTCGCGCATCTGTGGCCAGTAGTAACCACGTTCAAAGAGCGCCAGTGTCCGCTCTTGGCCAGGATGGCCAGCCCACAATGAGTCATGACATTTCTTCAGCAACTCTCGTCGAAGGTTGCCCCATCTAGGTACAAACACTCGTCCGCCTTTCGCCATTAGAAGTCCATCCCGCAACCAGAATTGTCGCGTCTTTCCTACCTCTGCTGTCTCCACCAAGTGCTTGGCCACTGGGTCCTGCTTCATGCCTTCTCGAATCCGCCGAGAAGAGCACTCTCGAGTTGCGCTTCGGATGATGTTGTCCGAGTAGCTGCTAACTCTACCTTCCGACTTAGTGCGTCAGCTACGACGTTTGTCTTCCCTGCCTTGTACTCCAAGGCGAAATCAAATTCCGTAAGGAATTCCTACCATCAGGTCTGCTTCGGACTCAACTTCTTTTGAGTTTGGAAGTAACTGGTGGTGACATTATTAGTCTTTACCACAAACTGGGTGCCCAACAAGTAATGCCTCCATGTGCGAAGACAATGGATAATGGCCGTCATTTCTCTTTCGTGCACGGAGTACTGTCGCTTTGCGTCTTTCAGCTTTCGTTTTTCATACGCAACTGGGTGACCTTCCTGCATCAACATTCTGCCAATGGCAAAATCTGATGCATCCGTGTGGACTTCAAATGTCTTCGTGTGGTCGGGCAACCTGAGCACAGGCTCCTGCTTCAGGGCCCTCTTCAACTTCTCGAAGGCATCTTCTTCAAGTTCTTCCCAAGCCCAAGTTCGGTGTTTTTTAGTAAATCAGTGAGAGGTGCAGTTATCAAAGAATACCCTTCAATGAATCACCGATAGTAATTCGCCAAACAAACAAAAGAACGTAGTTCTGGTATGTTGGTTGGCGGTTTTCAGTCTTGGATTGTCTTCAGCTTTTCTGTGTCCATTCGCAACTGACCTTTTCCGACAATATGACCGAGAAAACTGATTTCCTGTTGGCTGAATAAGCACTTCTCACGCTTCACATATAGTTTGTTTTCTTCCAACACCTTGAACACTATCCGCAGGTGTTTCACATGATCTCCCATGGAGCTGTTGTACACCACGATGTCATCAAGATAGACTACCACAAACTTATCTAGGTACGGATAGAATATCTTGTTCTTTAGAGTCGAAAAAGTGGTTGGGGCATTCGTCAACCCGAACGGCATTACCAAAAATTCAAATGCACTGTAGCGAGTGACACAAGTTGTCTTCGGCTCGTCGCCATCAACAATTCGAACTTGCCATTATCCCGATCTGAGATCCAGCTTGGAAAATACTTGAGCTCCGCCTAGTTGATCAAACAGATCTGCAATCAAAGGTAAGGGGTATTTGTTCTTCACCGTTACCTTGTTCACCGCCCGATAATCCATACATAGCCTTTTGGAGTCATCATGTTTCGCTTGAAATAACATTGGTGCACCAAAATGGGCTTTGGAGGGTCTGATTATACCTCCAACTAGCATTTCATCCAGTTGTCGCCGTAGTTCTTTTAACTCTGCAGGAGCCATCCGACAAGGTGCCATTGCCAGGGGTTTAGCACCAGGAATGAGTTCTATGGCATGATCCACCTCACGTCGAGGAGGCAGCCGTCTAGGGAACTCTGTAGGCATTGTCCCTGCGAATTTTGCTAAGACAGGCGCAAGCGCCTCTGGGACCAAACCAGGGGAGTCATTAGTCACTTCCCTGATTGCCACAAGTACGTCTCTTCACCGTGCTTCAGGCCTTTCTTCAACTGAAGAGCAGATATCGTTGCGGCCTTGCCCTTATCCTTCTTAACTGATATTGCTGGAACCATACAAGGAGACTTCTCGTTCATGATACCGATACTGCGCAAGTGTGGCATTGGGATCATCTTTGTCGTACTGAGGAGTTCCATGCCTAAGATCATCCAGAAATCATCTATCGGGACCACCGAGAAGTTGGCCCTTCCTGACCAACTCTCAATCTTCACAACTGCATCCTGGGCCACTCCGTGGATGGGTTTGGCCTCTGAGTTCACCGCCTTCATGCATAACTCTCCCTTCTCAAGGGTGAGGCCCAGTCTCCTCGCCTCCTCAACTGAGATGAAGTTGTGTGTGGCACCCGTGTCTACTATAGCCATGGTATGTCTTCCATTTACCAGAATTTTCAAGTACATGAGCTCATTGAAAGGTGTCACTGTCACGATCACTTTCTCCTCCCTTTTTAAGGTGTTCAGAAGTTGAAGTACGCCCATCTTTGGTCATTCCCCTTTTTCACCTTGTGCCGCATTAGTAGAGTTCCTTGAAGAGCTTGCCTGATTGTCTCTGTTCAGACGTTTTGGACATTGCCTCAATAAGTGACTACCATCGCAGAACCAACATTTCAACACTCTATTATGAGAGTTGTTGTTTTTGCGAAAGAAATTTCTCATTTCGACTTGACGTTGAGTCGATGGTTCGTCTTTCCGTTCCTGTCGATCCTCTTTCTTTCCTCCATGGTTAGGCTTTTTCGACGGCTTGAAGGTGTTAGTGTAGCTCTTACGCTGGGTATCGGCCAAACGTTCTGCTACCACATAAGCATCCTCCAAGGTCTCTAGATTACTCCTTTCCACTTCGGATTGTGCCCACGACTGAAGTCCCAAAATAAACCAGTTCACTTTATCCTGTTCTTACATATCTGGCACATCTAACATCAGCCTCTGATAGGCCCTCACATAATCTCGCAAGGATCCGGTATGTTTCAATTCACCAACCATCCGATAGGCATGGCGTGTCGCATTCGGGGCATAAAGTAAGTTCTTAACTCTCTCTGAAAATCATTGAAAGTGTCTATTGTGCAGATCCCCTTTTGAATGTCGAGTCGTTTCTTTCTCCACCACGCCATAGCGTCGCCCTCCAGCAACATAGCCGCAGTTTTGACATGAAGATTGTCTCCCATAACGCCTTGCAGGTCCAAGTAATTAGCGGGCCTCTGAACGTCGACCCTCACTAGCCGATCGTCACCTCCACCTACAGAGATCTGTTGCTGTAATGTGCGGTTCTTTACCTGAAGTTCCTTGACTTCAGCTTGCAATGCGGTCAGTGTGTCAGTAAGTGACCGATTCATGGCCACGAGGTCGGCCACTTGTTCTCGTAGAACTTTCATCCCGTCCTTCATTTTGCTGAAGGACACAGCTGCATTTCCCAACGCTTCTTCATGAGTAGTTATGTCGGTAACCAACTTGTTCACCATCTCGGCCAGGTCTTCCTGACCCTGGGATGTACCCGTCTCGTCAGAATGGGCTACTCCCTTGCCCTTGGCGCTTCATAGATTATATTGAGTCGCCAGGACTTCTTCTTTGATCAATGATCGCCGGATGTCTTTTTCGATCAACGATCGTCGGCGTGCAGCTCTACATCGACTATCCAACTGCTTCCTCATATTGAGCCGAGCCTGGGCTCTGATACCAGTTGTCACGGACTAACAACTTTCAACCCGTGCGGCATGGCAAGAACCTGATTGCCGTAAGCCTTCAAACCACCGAAAGGGGTGGAAAGGTAGTTTTAAAAAACAAGTGCATAAATTTCGCTTTGTGAATAAAGAAATCTCATAATGTATTCAACTTAAAAAATTTGTACATCACGAGAAAGATAAGCAAGGAAAATGATCTCAACTTTACTTATATAGGATGACCGAAGCCGCTTATGGATTCCCATGCCGACCACCTAAAACTAAGAATCACAATATATGACACTTAGACCGGTGGGAGGGTACTCCCTTACAAGTAAACAAGCATAAGCAAATAACTCAACATAGGCAAAAAAAGTACACTGCAAAACAAAGCAAAGGACTATACAGACTCCCAAACACAGGAGAACACTAGTAACAAATTTAAAATTTTTAAAGAGCATCAATATATAAATAAAGAAAAAATGTTGTAAAGTGTCAGATATAAAAATAAATATTTTTTTAGCCCTGTGTGGGCAATTGCCTACCCCCACCTGCCTCTTTTCTGCCTTTCGAGACAACCACCTAGCCACCGTGGCTAGGCCATTTACAATTATTGGAAACAATCCCACAGTCCTTGACTAGAATCTGCCCCAAATCTTTCCCCATGTTCAACATTTGTAAACCAGAAACAAATTGGATCGACCCTGCACACTAATTCCTGCAGTAGAAAACTTGTTTTCTTTAATGCATCTCGCACCACTCAGAATACAGATTTCATCCTCATCTATGACTGGCCAATCATCCACTAGGATGCCGGTCTTAGCCCAGATTCTAAGCGCCCAAAGATCGAATTCAAAACTTAGGCCGTAGGAGTTAAGTAAAATTTTTCTGGTTTTCCATTCTAACCTTTTAACACAAACTTTTCTGTGTCCTTTTTGTTACCCCCTTTTTTCGGTCTTTTGCGTCGCTATGTTTCTTTTCTTATATTCTGCCTAAATGCCGCTTAGGGTCTCATAGGAGGGCTGCCCATCACGTAGTCTAAATGATAATTTTGCGCAAGAAAAAGAGAGAAGGAGGGGGTTGCATTTTTTCTTTTTTAGATTTATAAATAGGACTAAGCATTGGGCCAGCTCCACACAGCTTAGCCAAGAAACGGGCTCGAGGCTCAACCCAGTTTGATCAAAACTAAAAAAATTTAAATATAATTTAATATATAAATATAAATTAATTATAACAATATATATAATTATATATATAATAATAATAAAAATAAGTTAGCAAAGTGGCTCAAGTCAGCTCTATGCCCAATTTTACAAACGACGCTTAGGTATGAGTCGAGCAAGGTGTCAAATATCAGGACTGGTGCCCACCGGTACTTCCAAGGTATCACATGGAAAAGAATCATTTTTCAAAGTCGTGTTTTTTTTCAAATTCACATTTGAACCATCTAAAGATCATCGAGATCCTACCCTGCATTCCGAATGCAATAGGAACTCTGGTTAAATATTTTTATCGTGAGTTTATTATTTTTTTTATAAAACTAATCATAAGACAGGCTCTCATGCTAAGTCTATGGATACAAATGAGTGCATGTTTGGATATATGAATGTATAAGATAATATATATAAATCAGAAAAAGCAAATCATTCACGTTCAAATATTAATTTAAAAAATAAGATTTACTCATTGTAAAACACATAGTCACTTTTTAGGTTTTGGGTCATGAAGATTATTACATGCTACAGTTAGAAAAACACATGCATGGCTGAGAAATTTGGCCAGTGCGTCTTGTAAAGTTTAGAGTCTATTTACTGATCTCTATAGACGTATATATGCGTTTGTTTTAGATTGGCATCCTAACAAATTTATCAGTTCGCAATTTTTTTGATGTAGATGTTTTGAAAACTCAATTTACTAAGTAAGTACCGAAAGTTCGAACAGGAATATATATATATATATATATATATATATATATATATATATATATATATATATATATATATATATATATATATATATATATATATATAATTTTTGCATATTTGTTTTCCGGTGCCGTACACATATATATTTTAAAACATGATGACTTTGGCATCATATTGTAAAAGCTAATATGTATTAAAAAAGCCATGTGTTCAGTTTTATATCACCATGGAGATATATTTTAATATTCTTATATATATTATAATTTGTTCGTTGGGGTTCCGCTTCGCCCTCTAATTGGTCCACCGTGTGTCAACAAGAAAGAAAAAAAAAAACCTTTTCTTATCAATATAATAATATAAAATAAGAAGCATAAAAATATTGGTTGGCCAATGAGTTAGGTCTGGTGGAGAATTTTGTCATTTTCATTATTGGCAAATCTAGTTAGCGGGCGAAAGCTGTTTCAGACTTGACTTGAATGCAGTCCTGCCAGCTGGTATATGTCCTTCCCTCTTAATTTTCCCACCCCTTACCCCACAAAGAAAATCAGTTCATATATACCTACCTTCTGACAACTTCTTTTGAGGTTTTTTCGACGAGAAAAGAGTTAACTCACCGTCTGGAAACGAGTAATTCTTCCTCCCACGAGGGTCTTGCGTTGTATGGAGACAATAATGAAACAGGACATACCCGTTTGGTATACTTCAAATTCTTTTTACTAGAGAGATGCTCGTAGAAAAGAAAGCCAAACGTAGAGGTTGAAATAAATGTGAAAAAAAAAAGTTCTGAAATATGCTGACCCGGATCCACCTAAATTCTATCTATTCTTCACAAAATTAACCACTCTGTAAAATTTTACAGTAAATTTTATTTACATTTTCACAAAAGTAATCTTATAGACATATGGTGCACATGGCTGATTTCTTAGGAGTCAACACTAGCCATTTGGTTTCCGCGGACATATATGCGAGTTTTGTGAAAGCCTAGAAAGCGACAGTCCATAGTTTTCAAAATTGTTCTACCCTCAATAAGGTCGTGTAGTATTTCATAGAAAACAAAGAGATTTTTTGAAAAAAGAAAAAGGAGATTTCATAACTTTCAGTAGGCATGGTTACTGAAGTTATCCACTGTATAAACAGAAGGACACGTAAGCATGGCTTAAATTGGAAAAGAAACAGAAAGACGTGCAAGGTAACATCTTTACAACAGGGATATTTGAACTCGCTTGTCATTCTCAACGTCATAAGTGTAATAATCATGTTCAGGGGCAAGGCAGGATTTTTTTCAGGGGCGGGCCAAACGGTCCAACGAACTATATTATATTATATTATATTATATTATATTATATTATATTATATTATATTATATTATATTATATTATATTATATTATATTATATTATATTATATTATATTATATTATATTATATATATATATATACTTATACACTTTAGATAATATTTGCAAACCACAGAATAGTAAAAGTGAACATATGTTGTATATATTTGCCCACGTCATGAACGTGAAGCGCGACCTGTCCTACGGCACATTTAATAATTGCTTGTGTCATTAGCACAAAGCGCGATCTGTCCTCAACAGATAAGGTGCTCTATTTCTATTAGAGTGACGTAAGTGTAAGCAGTGATCATAAGGTGGACATACAAATATCACAACTCAAAATATAGCAAACAAATACATTTATGAACCTCAAAATCAAAACATGTTACTTACCTAAAACAAGCAGCTTTGTATTCTTTATATGTAACACAATCAATTTTTTCTTCTGCTTTTATTGAAAATAGTTACATATCATCATTCATTCACCTGCACAATAAAATATAAACAAAAACTACATCATTTATTATTGAAACTAAATAATGACTCAACTAAACATTAACATAAAAATGATGCAACAAAATACTTTACCTATTGCAATTGTGCTCTACGACTTTTCATCTTGTAAAAGGCATCAATAATATCATTGGAATCAAACATTTGAGCAATTTCTTTCTCAATATACAAAAGCAAACAATCTGCAAAGAATTCATCCTCCATTTTGTTACGCAACCTTGTTTTAATAAGCTTCATAGCAGAGAATGCCCTTTCTGTAGTTGCAGTGGAGACAGGAAGCGTTAGAATGAGACTAAGCAACCTGTATACATAAGGATATCCTTCACTTTTTCTACTATGTACCATTGCTTCACATACATCTGATAGTGTACCCAAATTTTGAAAACTTTGATGATGACAAATATCATTCTTATAATGTCTCAACTGATAATTTAAACTCATAAGCTCTGAGTCTAAGAAATCTTCAGGATAAAACTTCTCTGCAAGAGTGTACGCATCTTGTGCATTAAATGACTCATATTGATCTCTAGGGTCGAATGTCGACATCAAACGTAGTATTTCCATAGAATTTTCATTAAATCTACTATTCAACTCTACCAGTTGAGAATCAATAGCAGCAATAAAAATATCGACATGATAATGATGCCTCACTGTAATAAAATTGCATTCACGATGAGAACGTGATCCTCTGACAAAATATTGAGCCTCCATATCTGGAATAGGGATATCATGTGTCATACAAAATGCTCCCACAGTGTCTATAAATGAATCCCAACCATTCCCAACTAGGGCATTTTCATTCCCAACTGTTATGTCTTACCAACCCCACAACCACAGGGTTATCTATGGACGCAGCTAAGAGCTCGAGCTCCCCGACCTGACCAATGAAGATCTGTGTGAGGGCACCAGTAAGTAGTTGCATATGGGGGTGAAGATGGCAGGGGCTGCTCGGTGCCACACCTTTCTGTTCTGTTCTCTATAAAGTATGAACAACCTCCTCCACAGAGGGAGCTGCTCTGGTTCTCTAACAGACGGGTCTATATCTTCACTTCTCTAACAAAAACTCTGAATGCTGGTTGTTTTCTTTCCCGAGGGACTTTTCAAAAACATTAGCAAACTTAATGATCGGAATCATCACATCATCAACAGAAGTTTTGCAAACAAATTAAACAGAATAGGAGAAGTGATGAAATTAAAGTTACAAGAGTATTTCTTCACTAAGAAAAGGAATTAAATCAGTTTGAAATTGTATGCTTTGCTCTAACTAAATTAGTTCAATGGTAATTTTATCATTCTCACGAAATTAAAGTTACACAGAGTATTTTTTCACTAACCAAAGTAATTAAATCAGTTTAAAACCTTTGCTTTGCTGAAAATAAATTAGTTCAATGGTAATTTTAACATTCTCACGCTTTCTATGACTTCGTCTAAAGAAAATACTGCCACTGACCTGATCAATTCCTCTAAAGAAAATACTGCCACTGACCTGATCAATTGGGTTTCCTTGGATTATAACTACGAAGACTTCGACTGTTATCCCTTTTGATCTATCCACTTTAGCTTGTGTCCAAAATTTATTGTTCCGAGTCCCCAACCTGATGCTTCATGTAAGCAGTGGAACCTGAAAAGGTCAAAACTAGAATCAGATATCAGTATTTCTCATACTTATAGGAAGATATGAGATATGACTTCTCACTATGAGTAAAAAAGTAAAGCCAAAATCAGAATGAAAAATGAATAAGTAATCTGAAAAGTAAAATTTGGGGATGACTGGCTGAGAAAATCAGGAAAAAGCATTTCACACTCAGCATAGAGATTATCTTTTAAAACTGTACAAATATACAAGACTGATTAAAACTGTTCTTTTAAAAGCATTTCACACTCAGAAAATCAGTTCTTTTAAAACTTTAAAAAAAGTAACTGTTATATATCTAATATCATAAGTTTATAACTGTACAAATATACAACATATATTGTCTATAACATATACAAGACTGATTAAAAAAACAATTAATATGTAGAGAACTTATAAAATGAAGTCGAAATGTTGATTTTTCCAAAGCAATGAGAAATGATCTCTCTCGAATTCAGATCTCCTAATTCTTTTACAGAAGGACAATTCATAAACCAGTTTAGACTTTAGTGCACAGGAAACAGATCAACATACTTCGAGTGGAAAGAGGACAAAATATTGCTAGGAAGAACAGAACTAGGAGGTGATGGGAAATTCAGGCAAGAAGTGAGCATCTCCAAGACTGATGTGCAGCATGGCCGATACAAACAAGAAGCACTGGGGAAGTGTGCTTCTATTCTGTTTTTCTGGTACAACATTCTATAACTTCTTTAGATGCTCATGAAAAAACATGAAAAAAAAAAGAGAAAAAACTTGCTTTCTTCATGATAAAACAGAAAACTTTGCTATATATTTCACGTTACCCAGGATTCAGTTTATGCTTCAGATTAAGCGTTTCTGAGTTTGGGCACCTAAATCTTGGAAATTCACTCTTAGATCAGACGTGTAAATAAGTGTCTATGGTGATAAAAAAATTTCATGAACTAAAAATTTCTTTATTGCAGCAACGAAAAGGCGTGAACTATGAGGTACTTGGAAATTGGAATGCTTTGGTTACAGACTTGCAATTACTAAAAATTAACCCAGCAAATCAACCAATCTCTAACTCAAATAATTTAGAAACGAATTAAACAAATCCTTAGCTAGGGGATGGGGCAGACAGGCGATAAGCATCATCAAGAAATTAGACACTTTAGCTTCAATAACAAATAGAAAGATAGATTATTCAAACCCTGCTTCATCAGTCTCCAAAATCAAGCAACAGAACTCAAATGAAACCATTCTTGCCATGAATTATAAAAAAAAGGAGAAAAAAATGCCAAACATCTCAGCTAGCCAACAGTCCCAATTCCCAAATTACCTCCGGTCCTCCGCCAGGCGCCAAGTCTCTGTGTTGTGTTGTGGGCCAGCCGGCCAGGGCAAGGAGAGAGTGAGCCAGCGGGCAGCGAGAGCTGCAATTGTGGCTGGTGTCAGTGTGGGCCAGAGCAGCCAGGAAGGAGGAGCGAGCGAGCGAGCCAGATGTGTGATTGTGGCCAGTGGGCCAGGGCAGGGAAAGAGCAGCCAGCGAGAGAGAGGGCATCAGATTGAGAGAAAGGGCTTTGCTATATGCTACCGTTGTGGGCCAGAGACGAGGCAGGAGTCAGGAGGGGACCATCGGCGGGAGAAAGAGGTGGGCCAGAGAGGAGCGGAGGGGACCATCGACCAAGCAAGCGGGAGAAAGAGGGGAAATGGTTGTGGGCCAGAGAGGAGGGGAGGGGACCATCGACCAAGCAAGCGGGAGAGAGAGGCTAGGGTAGGGCACAGAGGGAGTGAGTGAGAGAGAAAGGGGTGAAAGACGGGAGGGAGCGAGTGGGTTGGTCCAAGACCATCCGCGGGTCGGGCCAAGTCCATCCGAGGGTCGGGCCAAATCCATTTGCGGGTTGGGCCATAATAAAAAAAATTAATTTTTTTAATATAATTTTTTTTTTTCTCTTAAGCTCACCTGGGCCATGGCCCAGGCAGGCCCCCCCCCCCTCCCTCCGCCCCTGATCATGTTGATATACCCATCAGACCATAAATACTGACTAAAACATTATAATAAGATTCCTTTGATTTTCTCACACAAAGATGACAGTTTATACTTCTACCAATCGATTAACTAGATGGAGACGTCTGAAAATTTAACCAAGTCGCCCTTGTTATTAAAGGCCTGGAGATCAGAGTGTTTAACTGATTATCCTTTGGTCTAAACGAATTAAATTATGTATATTTCATTTAACGGATTACCCTTCCATCCTTCCCACGCTCTCGCAATAACAGCTTGCTGGGGGATGCGGCCCCCTTCCTTTATTAAAAACAAAATGAGCTATACAAAAAGGGAAAGGATAGCAAGAAACAAAAAACTGCTATCCTTCAGACACAGTATACCCAAAGGCTGACTCAGCTCTTTCGAAAAACAACTTACAAGACGCTAGATACAGGACAAAAACTAAAAATCACTGGACATTTGCCTGCACACAAAAAAACATCCCTCCACTCCTTGACATGGGACATGATGAAGGACCCAAAATTCGCTGTAGGATGATCCCTTTCAATCTTGACATTATAGTAGAAATCTTTGACAAGCATGTGGAACTCCGACCATATCCTGTTGCCGTCATAATGTTGCCGTATCCTTCGAATAAGTGCTTCGATCCTAGTGCAAATAGAAACACGACCGCCATACTCCTTATGATATCTGAAAAGTTTTTCCATCACCTCTAGCTCACCAGCGAGTACCCTGCCCCTAGGGCTCAACAAAATAGCCATACCATTTACTCCATCACTGGAATATGAATTTCCAGCAACCCTCAACTTCCCAGCGACTTCAACATGTGTAACCTCGAAAAAGAGCATATTAGTAGGTTCTAGGCGCCTGACAGAACACCTCAGATTGGAAATGGCCCAAGTACGGACAATGTCTTCCATTTCCTTTGTCCATTTGAGACCCAAGAAAGTGGCCACACATGTGGACCAAATATCTTCTTTCAGATTGATACTTGCACTAGAATGGTCCTCATGCGCAAGCCGATTGCGATGCCACCAGATTCGCCAGCAGACANTCCCAGATGCCATCATCCATCAAGAGCCTGATACACCTGCTAGCCAACAGCGCGCGGTTCAGGTCCTCCATTTTTGGGAGGCCAATGCCCCCAAGATCATAAGGGTTACAAAGTCTATCCCAACTGATGTGGTGGATATGCCGAGTAGACTCACCATCATTCCAAAGGAATCTCTTGCAAATATTTTCAAGTTTTTTATCGATTCTACCAGGAAGACGAAAGACCATCATCCAATAGTGGGGGAGGGTAGACAACACATATTTGATAAGGATGATACGCCCAGCAAAAGAGAGAATGTGAGCTTTCCATCCCGCCAACTTACTTTCCATTTTGGAAATCAGTGGACAACACATGTCCTCAGTCAGTCTACCATAGAAAAAGGGAACTCCAAGATAGTCTGCTGGAAGGGAACCAATCGGCCAATGAAGGATGTTGCGGAGCTCCTCTACCGTGCAATCTATAATTTTTTCTAGGAAAATAACAGATTTATCCTTATTCACTTTCATACCAGCGAACTTCTCAAATTGCTCAAGCATATCTTTAATGGCACAAAAGGAACTAATAGAAGCCTTAGAAACCATGAGAACATCGTCGGCATACATAACCGCCCCAGTCTCATGTGAAACATTCCGGATCTTCGGAATATGGATGGTCTTGTTGCGAACCTGCACTTGAATACGGCGGTTGAAGATTTCCATAACAAGAATAAAAAGGTATGGGGACATCGGGTCCCCCTGTCTGAGTCCTTTCAAAGCGGTGAACCTGTCCCCCAAGCGACCATTAATCACCATCTCATACGACACGGAAGTGACACATTTCATCACTAATTCTATCCATCTGGGGTGGAATCCCATCACATGCATGCTATTCTGCAAAAAATTCCATGAAACTCTATCATAAGCCTTTGAGAGATCCAACTTAAGAAAGCAGCCCCCTTTCGACCAGAAATCTTTAGAGTTAGCAATCTCATTCGCCCATAATATGTTGTCTTGAATTTGTCTCCCTTTAGAAAAAGCAGCTTGGTTCCTATGAACCAGTCGCATGATGACACCCCTCATCCTGATAACGATAATTTTTGCAATAATCTTATAAATGGTGTTGCATAATGATATAGGCCTATATTCCTCAACCCTGATGACATTCTGTTTTTTCGCTATCAAGCAGATCATGGTGTGGTTAACACTGCCAACAAGTTTTGCTTTTATGAAGAAATCTTGCACAGCTACAACCACATCATCTCCTATGATGCTCCAACAGTCCTTATAGAAATAGTTCGGGAAGCCATCTGGGCCAGCAGCACTGTCCTTGTCCAGACTCTTGACTGCCATAACGATCTCCTCTCTCATGATTGGTCGAAGCATCCACTGGTTCTCTTCATCGGTAACCATATCGCCATCTTCAATACCTGCAAACATGTCTCCAGTTGCTACATCAGACCCCAAAAGCTGTTGGAAATGGGAAGTACAAGCCATCAAAATCCTAGCCTCCTCTGTATGTGTTTCCCCATCAGCTTCAATGACTCTGATATTCCGCTTAGTCTTACGACAGTTGGCCATGATGTGGAAGAAAGATGTGTTTTTGTCCCCCTCAGCAAGCCATCTAATCCGGGACCTTTGCTTCCACATAACTTCTTCCATACGGAGGGCCTCATTGAGCAGACTTCTAATCTCATACTCCTGTTTAGTAGCTCCCCAGTCCCCACGTTCAACAAGGAGCCTGCTCTGGTCTAGGCGAAGACGCAGGTTCACGATCATGCTTTTTAGCCGACCAAACTTCTCTGCATTCCATCTTAGTAAGGCAGCTTTAACTAACCCTAGCTTCTTAAGGAGTCTGATCATGGGGCAACCAGTGACATTGGAGCCCCATTCCTTCTTGACTATATCCAACCCATCTGAATCCATGATCCAAGGCTTGAAGAGTCTGAAGGGACGACGACCCTTGTTAAGAAAAGCATTCGTGGACGTCTGATACACTAAAAGGCTATGGCCAGAAGTGGAGGAAGTAGTTACCTTGAGAGTTCCCCTACCACCAAATTCAGAAACCCACTTACCATTCACAAAACACCAGTCAAGCTTACACAACACAGCATGTGGACCCCTTCTATGATTAGACCACGTAAATTTCTTGTAGGGGTCCTCCACTTCAGTCAAAAGACAGGATGTAATGAAGCGATTGAAGGCTAATAAGGCTCTCCAACCTATCCACAAGCCTCGTAGGCAAGTAGATACCGAAAATAACAGTTTCTCTGCCATCGCGAAGATCCTTCAAACACATACCAACCCAATATGTGTCCACAATGTAACTAAGAACCTGCACAACATTCTTCCTCCAAAAAAACATAATTCTACCCCTACCATTCAACACATTAGCATTAGACAAAAAATCGTAATCGGTAAAGCTTTTCATAATAGCATGCAACTTTTGAGAATCAACCATAAAATCAGAAACGAACCCAATCTCAGGCTTCGCTTGAACCATAATATCTCTCAGCTCCTTTTGGGCCTCCATCTTAGCGAGACCCCGGATGTTCCAGTACAGAACTTTCATGGGAGAGAATTAGGGTTGTTACCATGAGGCTCGTAGTCCTCCATGTTATCCCGTTTGGAGCCTTCCCCTTCAACAGAAGTGGCCTCCTCAATATTATCCAATTGGGCAACATTTCCCTCTATCTCGACCACCATCTTCCTCTTCTTAGAACCAGGTGAGTGAGCCATAAGAAGTTCAATGAGGTTGGTATCCTTCGACGGGGGTCTCCCCTTCTTCCCCCTACCCATGTAACGGAAACCTTTTTTTTGGCCTTGCCTACTATTGACATACTTCGTATTGCATAAAGACTCTGAATCCTTAGAGACGCTCAAGAATTTAATCACCGGGGTCTCCCTCTCCGCCGACGACTTGTTGGGGCTAGCTACTTCCTCCCCGTTCCGGTTTGAGGAGAAGCCAGGAGGCCCATCCTTATCAAGATTACATTTCATGCTAGGATGCATTAAATTAGCAAAAGGATTTTGGTTTGTGGACTTACCTCCTGCCCGTCGATTGGAGGCAGCACTGGTAGAAGCACGGCTACTGTTGTGGATCTTAGCTTTGCCCTTTCACTCGGTGGCTTCATGATCCCCAACCTTGCTTTGTCTCCTCCCTGATGCCCCCTTAGCGGATCGATTTTTAACTTCTTCATATTCAACCCTATCCTGAGTCTCTGAGGTTCTAACATCCTGCTGCCTTTCCTGCCCAGCCTCACCTCTAAGGACTGAAAAACGATTAACCTCGGTCCCAACTGGGTTAGGAGGCTTGTGCTGATTCCCCGTCCAACTTCTGGTTAAAATCTTGACCTTGGTCCACTCATCCCTATTAATGTCCTCCTCACTCTTATCGCCTTGAAGTTTACACTGGTTGGAGAAATGGGAAGTAGTCCCACAGTTGTGACAATATCGAACACGGTTCTCATACCAGACTTCCTGATTATGGTTGCATACTCCATCCACAACAATAGAGATATTAGAAGTCGGTCTAAAACTCAGAGGCACTTCTATGCAAATGCGTGCATACCCCAGCCTCTCCATCTGGAGGGTGCAACTATCAGCTCTCACGAAAACCCCTCCCAAAGCCTGAGCAATAAACCTATAACTATAATCAGACCAAAAAACTGAAGGAAGAGTTGGCAAGTGAATCCAAATGGGCACAGACTCCTCCTCATTCACTTTCATAGGCATTCCTGGTTTCCACCTGCTAGCAATCAAAAATCGACCACCAATCGACCATGTTCGACGTTTAAGAACTGTCAGCAGTTCTTCCTCCGAAGACACCCTCACCAGAAAACGACCATTGCCAATGATGGAGAATCTCGGATTGGCCACTGACACCCACATTCTTCTCAACTCTTCAAAAATGTGTTTGAAGTCGAGACCAACATTATGTCGCCCCCCGTACAAGCTTGCAATGGCTGAGAAGCTGAACCTCTGTTCCATTTTCTGATATACTTCACTGGGAAAGGTGATGTTAACCTGATTCCCAGACCTCACCACTGAGGCCACCGGCCAATCGACCTCCTCCTCCGCCCTGCTTCCGTGAACCACATTTGCCCAGCTCTTGCCTTGAATGCCATCTCCTCCGCTCCTACTACGGTTCTGCCCAACAGAGCCAGGATGCCCTATCTTGGGCGAAACTGCTTCAATCCCTTCCATTGCTGCTGCAACATCGCCCTCAGGTCTCTCATCCCCAACATCCTCCTCAGTCCCCTGCCGCCCCTGGTTTTGGCTGGATGAGGAAGCTAACCATTCTCGTTGAAGCCCCTGCTTCACTTGATGTGCTCCAAGATGGGGAAAGACTCCTCCGCTCCTTACGCTATGCTGCCCAACAGAGCCAAAATGCCCTAACTTGGGCGAGACTGCTTCAATCCCTTCCATTGCTGCTGAAACGTCGCCCTCAGGACTCTCATCCTCAACATCGTCCTCTGTCCCCTGCCTCCCCTGATTTTTGCTAGACGAGGAAGCTAACCTCTCTCGCTGAATCCCCTGCTTCACTGGAAGCGCTCCAAGATGGGGAAAGGCTGAAACATCCTCCAGGTCCATCACTTCTTCTCATTCCCCCGGCAGTAGCCGGGGGCCGACTTCTGAAGCCAAGCCCAACTTCGCTCCCCCCCCTCGCTCGCCCGATCCCTTACCTTGCTCAACTGGCGGTCATGACCATGGAACACCCTTCTTCCTCGCTTCTCTGAAAAAGCCTTACCTCTCTCACGCGCTTCCCCACCCTCCCTCCGGCAGAGAGGGGTCGCTGGCCAGCGGTAGAGACAGCCTCCTCTGCTCCCGAGCGGAGCCCGAAGGGAGAGAACTTCTTCTCGCTCCCGACGGCAGCCGGCTCTCCTCTGCTCCCGAGCAGAGCCCTAGGAGAGAGAACTTCTTCTCGCTCCCGACGACAGCCTGACTCACTTTCAGTGAACCACCTTGCAGACTCCTCTGCTCCCGAGCGGCAGCCTTCTCTCACTCCCGACGGCAGCCTCCTCTCGCTCCCGACGGCAGCCTCCTCTGCTCACCCGAGAGAACTCTCGCTCCCGAGCGGCAGCCTGAAGGTGGTATCACTTCATTTTGAGAAGAAAGGAAACCTGGTCCTTCCTTCCCACGCTCTCATGACATACCAGGCCTGCTTTTAGTTCTTTAAAATGATGCCCCCTTTATGCTTTAAATTGAACATCAGTGCCCCTCCCTATTGTAGCCCCCTCTATGCTTTTACTTGCACATTAGTGTCCCTTCTTGTTGTAGCATAAGAAGTTGACGCTCCAACAACTTGAAAGGGAGAGTGACTGCCTTCAATCTATGTGAGTTTGTAATAATGAATCTATCCAACAATGAATATTTTCAAATGAAATCCTACTGTTCACTGAGCTAGAAATAAAAGAATTCGAAGTTAAGTGTTTTAAGGGTTATTTGGTAGCTGCGAAAATCTGCGAGTGTCCCATGAATCTGTCCCAAAAATTGAGTATAGTCATAAAATACTAGAACTAATGTTTCATGAACCTACCCGAACTTTTGAGGCAGATTCATGACAAAATCACAAAATCACAACTTGCCCCTTCTACCAAACAACTCCTTTGGGGATTTAGGGGAAAAGGTAGATAATCACTATGCTGTAATCATGTTCAGAGGTAGAACAGAAAAAGTTAAAAGTGCATTTTATGTGGTACCTACTATGTTTTATAGACTTTCACGTTGGCCCGGCCAAGTCAAGAATATGATTAATTTCCTAATACATATATATACAGAAGAAGAACAATACTGATTGAATGTGGTTAGCGGTAACACATATTGTATAGTTTCTTTAGAGTTAGATGGAGGGCCACAAGTTATGGGTGACTGAGAGAGACTGAAATATGTCACTTTCACTCTGAAAGGGTTTGACACACCTCACACGGGTGAGTGGCTGGTAAGAGGTTTCTGGTTCGAGTGGCATGGGCGTCAACGTTCCTTTACCGAAAATGAAACCAGAAAGCTAATTCCACATCAAGAATCAACACAAAGCACCAAACATTCGCTCTCAATTGGCCGGTGTAATAATCATCTTCCTAGCACTTTTCATTTCACTTTCACTATAAGTAACAAATTGTGTCGACGGGAAAGTGACATATACAAGAAGCGCCTCAAAACAGTTATTTCAAGATGTGCTCCACTGATATGTTGCTTATATTGGCCAATTTAATTACATTTTTATTTCTTTTTCATTTTCCCAGTACAACCTATAAAAATGCGATAGGGCAAGCAGAGAAGAAAATTACATTAAAGGACTGCTGGGAATAGGCGCACTGAGCCACCATCGTTGTAATTGGGACGATATCCCATTGGCCTAATTTTACACAGCGGTCTTGTCGCCACTAATGTCACAAAGTAATGACGTCTGTGTTTTTACCATTGGCCTGAAGTGCTTTGACAACTATATGTGTCCGGCGGGAAGTTTGTCATGTAATGCTTTCGGAACATCGCCAGTTCCTCTTTTTCTTGGCATCTTCGATAAAAAATCTGCTGTTAAATGACCTATAGACGAAGCCATAATAACTTCAATAGACATACAACAATTTACATCATATGCAGCTAGTAACTTAGTTATCATGTTCAAAATCATATTATCAAAGTGTACATAGCTCAATAAATTGGCCATAGTACTGAGCCCAATTGCTCCTATCACACAGGAAAGGTCAAGAACGATTTTTGTACCGTCACACCTCAAGGCCAGCACATTCTTCCATCATGTTGTCAAGAAATTCAACCTGCATCACTGTCCCAAATGTATTAGAACAAGTTAATAATTTGGTTAAAGATTTAAATAAAGGTGGATAAAGCTAGATAAATAAAACTTCTAAAACATAGTTTTATCATATGGTAGTAGTTAAGTTACAACACATGATTTCTTATGTCTGTGATTCGCTTAGATGAAGCAGATACAAGTAGATGTTCATTGCGATAAAAGAAACTTAACCAACGCAGTTAAGTCCTTCCATCGTGAATGTAGAAATGTTAAAAAGGTGATCTTAAATGAACTTGTTCATCTGACTGTACGTTATGTATTTGTACAGTCCATCCATAGAATCCAGCCCATCCCTCACTCTACGATTTACTAATCTATTTAACAGAACTAGTTGGATCTAATACTAATCAATATCAACAAGGTATGCAATGTCAATATTTTCTGCCAAGCTCGGTCCAGAAACGTTATTAAAGCTATTGAAAGAAGCATGAATAGATCCCTTTGGGCAGAGACCACTTTGAGACAGAAGAAGTAACATTTGATTTCATGGAAGCAACTATGTAGTCCCACAAACGAAGGTGAAGTAGGTCTTCTACCAATTGGAGAATGGGATAAAGCTATCCTGGCAAGCAAAGCACGTTAATGAATTAAAGCTAACTCTAAAATGTGAATTAGTTGTAAAAAAGATACCTTTGTAAAGGCAGAGGCTTCTGGACCATCAAGGACCAATGCAGGGGATCATGTGTTGGACATTTTAGAGTAATGCAAGACTTACCATGCAGCAAGTTCATGCATAGAAATAACCAGAAAAGGCACTTACTGGTTCTGCCATGTGTTTGCATCCCAAAATTTTCATTGGTTTTGGAGTGCTCTAGAAAAATAAGGTTTCGTTTTAAAATAGGAAAGAAATGGACTCACCCATCGGTAGGAGGATCGATCATTCCCGGCGCCTTTACCGGGGGTAATCAACCCAAGGGCTATATTTATTATTGATGCATTTCGTTTTATCTTAAACATCTTTTTGATTCTATATGCAGTGTAGAAAAATATTTAAAGTCTGATGTTTTAAACTTTTGAAAAGATTCTTGAAGAATTGCTTGAGAATATGAAATATTTTGAGAAAAACTAGAATTGAGAAATCTTTGTAAATATCATTTGAAAAACGTAAAAATCATTTTAGTGTTCTCTTAAGACTTGAAGTAGGTTTGAGATTTTGCTCTAATTCGGCTACCACCT
This sequence comes from Nymphaea thermarum, assembly GCA_011799765.1. Lineage (NCBI taxonomy): Eukaryota > Viridiplantae > Streptophyta > Magnoliopsida > Nymphaeales > Nymphaeaceae > Nymphaea > Nymphaea thermarum. Next base: position 239,296 of record JAANDH010000350.1, read on the forward strand.
AGTTAAAGTTCCATCTCATCTTGCTTAAGTTCTTTTGGAGATGTGTTTGTGCTCACAAGTGACATTAAGTGAATGTGAATGCATGAATGCATTCATCCTATATGATTGGAAGGATACAAAAACATTTCTACCACAACATTCATCTAAAGTCATTCCTACCACAACATACATCTAAGATTTTTATAATAAATATTTTTGATAAAAAGAGAAAAGCTTTTGAAAATGGAATGAAGTTGTAGACCCTCAAGCATGATTCCAATATTGGGTCATTACTTGATTTTGGTCTTAGTGAAGTCGACAAATGAAAAATTAAAATCTTAAATGATAAGAGAAAATATTGAAAGAATGGAAAAGATGAAAGACTTGATCCCAAGAGAGATATAGAGAAAGAGAGAGAGAAAGAGATCTTGAAAATCATAAAATCAAAGATTTAAAAGGAAGAATGATATGTATTCATATACATATTTATATATACATATGTATATATGTATAGATATGTATATGAAACCTTGTGAAAATGAAGCTTAAATTAAATAGAGAAGAGAATATCATTTTAGAAAGAGAGAGAGATTTAAAATGGAATACATGTATATATATTTATATATACGTATATGAGAGTTTGTAAAAGGATATGTTAAATCATAAAGAGAGAATGACAAAGAAAGATATTCATGTGCACACATACATATACAACATGTATATACGCATATGTCTCTATGAGTATTAAAATCAAGAAATGAATTGAAAATAGCCGACTTCAATTTTTGATGTAGGCCGGAGGGGAACTTGGGCTCATGCAAGAACCTAAGTTAAGTCTCCAAGGCCATATTAGAAGGTTTCTTTCGAAAATGTTTTGAAAAATATGATTTATATAAACATAGAATATTGTTATTCAATTGGTTGCAAGGGAATATGTTTCTTCCACCGTTGGGTATGAAAGAAGCTCAAACCACATGATAAGGTGCTCATTAGGGTTTCTAGTTGGATGATTAAAAAGAAACTAATGCGAAATGATATGAAAATGCACTTTAACATGTACAAATTCGTGAAGGTTCTTCCCGGGTTGGACAAGCCCCAACCTCAAAATTACATGAATAAAACAAAAGAATCCCAAACCATACTCTCATTATCACCGTGCATTCACATATAAATGAAAAATCAAATAACTATGCATGGATAGTATCAAAAAACAATATTTAAGAAAAGAAAGAGAGCATGATTCAACTATGGAATGAAATCTCATTTTTTCATGTTCTCGGTGCACTTGAGATAGCCTCTTGGTTCTAAAATAGAGTTGAGAACTATCTCTTATGAGCAGGAGGAAATAAAAAAGAGAAGAAAATAGAAAGAAGCAAAAGAACAACAAGAATGTATTGAAGAAATGAGATAACATGACTCAAACATGAAAATGAAAGATCATCTCATCTTCTCATGCTCCCGGTGCACTTGAACATAGCCTCTTGGCTTTAAAATAGAGTTGAGAGCTATCTCTATTGGCCAAGTGGAGAGGAAGAAGAGAGGAAAGAAAATATGAGAGAAATGAGAGGGATGATTATTACATACCTCTAAATGAAAAAATGAATTAGAGAAAATAAACAATCATGCTTGAAATAAACTTGAACTCACCTTTAATGAAGCTCCAAGATGATGAAGATGAGTCCTCCAATGGATCTTTGGTGCTCCATTGGAGAGTTGTAGCTAGCTTCAAGTTGGAGAGAAATGGAAAGAGGAAGAGGGAGAGAGAGAGAGCTCAAGAGAAACCCCAAGTCTTCAAGTGAGAATACTCTATGATTTCTCCCAAGGACCACTCTTGCCTAAGGGAGTGAGGGCTATTTATAAAAGATTTTGGAGCCAAAACCCTAAATTTGATTTTTTTTTTAATTTCACCACTTTTTCATCCGAATTTCACATAATTTCGAATTATTTTGAAAAGGAAATGGTTTGAAAATAGGTATGATTGGCCATTAGGATTATAAAAATATTTTTTAAAATGGGTTGGGTCTTTGTCCACTCAAAAAGACCAAAATCGTCCTCTAAAAGAATGTTTTTTGTCAAAAGGAGAGGCAAATGAGTCTTACCCACCAAAAAGACTAAAATGACCCTCTAAAAGAAGGTTTTTGGTCAAAATGAGGGGCAAATCGGTCTTGTTTACCCAAAAAGATTAAAATCACCCTCTAAAAAGAGTTTTTTGGTCAAAATGAGGGGTAAATCGGTCTTGTTTACCCAAAAAGACTAAAATCACCCTCTTAAAGGAGGTTTTTGGTCAAAATGAGGGGTAAATTGGTCTTGTTTACCCAAAAAGACTAAAATCACCCTCTAAAAGGAGTTTTTGGTCAAAAGGAGGGGCAAATCGGTCTTGTTTACCCAAAAAGACTAAAATCACCCTCTAAAAGGAGGTTTTTGGTCAGAAGGATGGGCAAATCGGTTGATGATACTCTGTCCTCAGTTCGATCTTGGAGAATACCTTCGCATTCTTAAGCTAATCAAACAAGTCTTCAATTCTAGGGAGCATATACTTATTCTTGATTCAAGATGCAGTAATCTATACACAAGCGCATTGTTCCATCCTTCTTCTTAACAAAAAATATGGGTGCTTTCCGAGGTAACACACTAGGTCGAATGAAGCCCTTATATAGGAGCTCTTGCAATTGCTTTTTCAATTCTTATAACTTTACTGGTGCCATACGGTATGGTGCCATAGAAATAGGAGTTGTCTCTGGTAACAACTCTATCTTAAATTCAACTTCTCATGTTGGAGGCAAACTTAATAGCTCGTCTGGGAACACATCAGGATACTCATTCATAATAGCAACATCATCTAACTTCATTGGCTCGGTCTCACTAGTCAACACATTGACCAAGAATGCAACATTCTTATTTTCTAACAATCATTTAGCCTTTAGTACAGACACCAATATCTTATCAGTTCGACTAGTTCTTCGTGCTTAGAATTCCATTGGTTTCATCTCATTGTTATCAGTTCGACTAGCTTTTCATGCTTTGAATTCAATTGGTTTCATCTCATTAATCAACAATTGTATATGCTTCTTTTTGCAATTTATGTTGACATAATGCGTATATAGTCAATCTATGCCCAAAATAACATTAAACCCACTAAAACTTATGATCACCAACTGCACAGTAAGTGGTGCTTATGGATCTCGACGTCTACATCAGGTAGATATGGGCTACATGGATCTTATGCATGCATAGGGCTGACCACTTTTAGGACATACGATATCATTTTAGCCAACACTTTTAGCGAGGTGACAAATCGACTAGATATAAAAGAATGAGTCGCCCCTGCATCAAACAACACTCTAGCAATGTGAGAACCTACAAAAGACAAGCGTTACATTATTACTATGTTATTATTATTCTTTAATTACTAGTGTCTAAATAAGAAGCAATTCATGTGATTTTGGCATCAACAGACAGAGCATCACTAAATGATCTTCGGCTGAAAATGAATAATGACGTTAACGGGATGCCAATTAGCACCATACATCTGGTGCTAGGAAAGCACCAAAGCTGCTATTATCAATGGCACGAGTGCTTTTTTGCCATTCAAAAGGCTAGTGTCGATCAAACCTCTGACAATAGTAGTGGTGCTAAAATAGCACCAGAGTTGGTCACTGGCATAAAGAATTGTCTTATTGTGAAGCCAAAACTGTTGAGGCTTTGTTGTTGCCTTCCCTACGAACGTCATTATAGAGCATAATGAGCCTTTGATTTCAACCCTTCACAAGCCACCATGCCACCATGTGAAGGGCATTTTAGTTTTGATTTGTGGAAGGATGTACAAATGGATTTCATGTACAAATTGTCTTCTACACCATCTATACATGCCCTTAGTCTACTATTTGGTTTCATGTACAAATTTGTTTGATGATTGATCTCAAATTGTGTGCATAATTTTAAAGACTACAATATACTAGAGAAGTTAATGTAGAGGATAACTTGGCATGCATCCAATGGTAGTTAGCTATAAGAATCATAATAACATAACTTCAAGATCTTCTTGGAGAGGTATATTTTGAAAAGTGCTGCAGAGAAGTTCAATTCACTTTTCAAAGTTGTGATAGCATTCTTAAAAAAGCAGCGTTGAGATCACTCTTCTTCGGCTTCAATCAAACACGAAACTGTGCTTCACCTTTGCTAAATGACGTGTTTCGACCAACATCTTAAGGTATAAAACCTGCGACCATTTTATCAACATTCAAAAACATAATTGGAGTACCTACATTGGCTTGAAAAGCATGCACACAAAAGCACGATCAGTCATACAATCGCACTTAATTTGCCTCAATTGGACATGCACTCACCCCTAACATTATTCTAAGACATGCAACATATGATTTTGCTATCTGAAGTTGTGCACAATCGCATGATTGGAGTCCCTTCATTTGCCGGCCTGAGGAGTACGAACATTGACCTCAATCGAATATACAATTTACCTTAACATTTTCCTTAAACATGCAACCGTAAGATATGGCTGTTCAAAGTTGTGCACGATCACTTGTCGGTTGCTTTCCTTATTTCTTACTCATAAACACCACAAGTAAGGCCACCTGCTCGAATTTTATGTATACCATTTGAGTTCTATATGGTACTGGCAATGAACCATTGACTTTTTCATTTACAGCAAAATAACAAGGATGTTCCAACACTAACCATCTATATTTCATGTCACTATTGGACAAGAACCTTCTATGAACACAATCTTCCCTTCAGTAAGGTGCATCCTTAGAGGAAAGAATGCTAGAAAATAGTGTCAGACTTGATACTGCTCTTCATCTGCTTCAACCGGACATGAAATCGTGGTTCACTTTTGCTAAACGACAAGTTTCGACCAACAATGACAAGTTTCCACCATTTCATCAATATTCGTGCACACAATTGAAGCCCCTCTATCTGGCAATTTGAAAACCGTGCACATAAAAACATGATCGGTCATACAATCGAACTTCAATCTGACATGCAATCACCTCTAACATTTCTTGAGACATACAGCCATAAGATTTTGTTGTATGCATGATCGCAAACTTGGATTCTCTCCGTCTGCTGACTTGAAGAGTCTGCACATGAAAACATGATCGATCATACAATCACAGTTCATCAGTGTCAACTGAACATACAATCAACCCTAACATTGTCTCAAAACGTACACCCGTAAAATTTGCTAGGTGAAGTTGTGTGTGATCGCTTGTCAACTACTTTCTTTCACGCTTTCCTACTAATGAGTACAAGTAAGGCCACCTACTTGACTTTGATGTACATCGTTTGAGTTATATATGGCTTCCACGATGAGCCTTTGACTGGTTTCATCCTCAGCATAACAATGAGAAGGTTTTCAACATTAACCGATTGTATTCCATGTCATTGTTAGACATGTCTACAAACACCATCTGCCCTTTACCATGGTGCGTCCAGAGAGGGAAAGGCACCAAAAAATAATGTCAGACTTGTGATTGCTCTTCATTAGCTTCAATCAGATAGAAATTCATGTTTCGGATTTTCTAAACAACGAGTTCAACCGACAACTTGAGGCATAAAACCTTCCATCATTTGATCGACATTCGAGTGCACACACAAAAGGACGATTGATTATACAATCACATTTCATAAGCCTAATCAAAATTGTCCCTAACATTTTCTTGAAACATGCAATCATAATGTTTTGCTATGCAAAGTTGTGCACAATCACACAATTGGAGTCCTTTCATCTGCTGGCTAAGGAGTGCACACACAAAAGCACGACCAGTCATACAATCACACTTCATCAGCCTCTATCAAACACACAATCACCCCTAACAATTTCTCGAAACATGCAACCGAAATATTATGTTGTGTGAAGTTGTTTGCAGTCGCTTGTTGATTGTTTTCCTTCACACTTTCTTACTTATGAGCACAAGTAATGTCATCTGCTCAAGTTTTATATATACCGTTTGAATTCTACATGGCACTCACGATGAGCCATTGATTGGTTTCATCTACAACATAACAACGAGAATGTTTCTTAGATTAGTAGGTTGCATTCCATGTCACCGTTAGACAAGAACTCACATTGTATACCCTTTAGTGTGGTTCAACTCCAAAGGGAAGTATGCCAAAAAATAGTGTCGGACTTGAGATCGCTCGTCATTGGCTTCAATTGTATATGAAATCATGTTTTGCCTTTAGTAAAAAACATGTTTCAACTAGCATCTCAAGGTATAAAACCTTCCACCATTTGATTGACATTTGAGCACACAATTGAAGTCCCTCCACCTACCAACTTAAGTAGCACACACATGAAAGCTTGATCGATCATACGATTGCAGTTCATCAATCACAATCGAACATACAATCACTCTCAACATTTTCATGAAACATGTAACCATAATGTTTTGTTGTGCGAAGATGTGTGTGATTGCACAATTGGATCCCCTCCATTTGTCGGCTGGGGAGTGCAAACAAGAAGGTACGATTGATCATACAATCGCTCTTCATCAGACTCAACCGTAAGGTAATGCCACTTGCTTGAACCTTATTTACCTCATTTCAATTAAATATGGCACCCACAATGAGCCACTGACTGATTTTGTCTATAGCATAACAACAATGATGTTCCCCACATTAACCATCAGTACTCCATGTCACTATTGGACAAGAACCTGGTCTACAAACATTGTCTATCCTTTAGTATAGTGTGTCCACAAAGGGATGGACATTGAAAAATATTGTCAGACTTGAGATCACTCTTATTTGTTGTAATTGGATACGAAATTGTGTTTCACCTTTGCTGAACGACGTGTTTCAACTGAGATCTCAAAGTATAAGCTCTTCCACCCTTTGATCGACATTAGAACGTGCAATTGAAGTCCATCCCATCTGTTAGCTTGAGGAGCATGCATACGAAAGCATGATCGATCATACAATCACACTTCATCGGCCTCAATCAAACTTACAATCACCTCTAAAATTTTCTTGAAATATGCAACCATAATGTTTTATTTTGCTATGTTGCGCATGATTGCACAATTGGAGTCCCTCCGTTTGCCGGCTGAGGATTGTTCACATGAAAGCACGATTGATCATACAACCACACTTCATCGGCCTCAATCAAACATACAAATCGCCAAAAACATTTTTTTCGAAACATGCAATCACAAGGTTTTGTAGTGCAATCACCTACTCGAGTTTTAGTACACCATTTGAGTTTTATATGGTCCTCAGGATGAGCTATTGACTGGTTTCATCTACAACATAACAATGAAGATGTTTTCCACACTAATAAGTTGTCTTCCATGTCATTGTTGGAAAACAACGTGGTTTACAAACATTGTATACCCTTTAGTATGGTACGTCCCTAGATGGAAGAATGCTGGAAAACAATGTCGGACTTGAGATCACTCTTCATCGGCTTCAATCAGACACAAAATCATGCTTTGCCTTTTTTGAACGATGAGTTTCAACCGACAACACAAGGTATAAGACCTTCCACCATTTGATCAGCATTCGAGGGGCAATTGGAGTCCCTCCATCTGTCAGTTTAAAGATTGTGCACACCAAAGTACGAACAATCATACAATTGCATGTCATTGACCTCAATCAAACATGCAATCACCCCTAACATTTTCCCATAATATGCAACCATAAGGTTTTGCTATTCAAAGTTGTGCACAATCGCTTGTCGGTTGCTGTCTTTTACACTTTTCTGCTCATGAGCGCAAGTAAAGTTACCTGCTCGAGCTTCATGTACACTTATAATTTTATTGGTGCTTACGATCAGCCATTTACTGGTTTCATCTATAACATAACAATGAGCAGGTTTCCCACACTAACTGGTTGTATTCCATGTTACTATTAGACAAAAATCTGGTCTAGGAACGTCTGCCCTTTAGTATGGTGCGTCCCTAAAGGGAAAGATGCCAAAAACAGTGTCAAATTTGAAATCGCTCTTTTTCGGTTTCAATCGGGCACAAAATTGTGCTTTGCCTTTGCTAAACAATGAGTTTTGACTGACAGTTCAAGATATAAGACCTTCCACCGTTTGATTGACATTTGAGCAGGCAATTGGAGTTCATCCATCAGCTGGCTTGAAAAGTGCGCACACATAAGCACGATGGATCATACAATCATACTTTATCAGCCTTAATCAAACATACAATCGCCTCTAACCTTTTCTCAGAATATGCAACCATAAAGTTTTGTTGTGCGAATGCTTGTCGGTTGTTATCCTTATGGTTGATCATGCATAGCCTCACACAGCGAAACCTTAAGATTGCATGTTCCAAAAAAAGTTTAGGAGTGATTGTGTGTTCGATTGAAGCCGATGAAGTGCGATTGTATGATTGATCATGTTTTAGTTGGAAACTTCTCAAGCCAATAGATGAAGGGACTCTAGTTGTACGCTCAAATTTCGATCAAATGGTCCAGCTTTTATACCTTAAGTTGTTGTTCGAGACATGTCGTTTTGCGAAGGTGAATGACGATTATGTGTCCGATTGAGTTCAATAAAGAGCGATCCTTAATATGACACTATTTTTTTAGCACCCTTTCATCTGAGACACATGAGATTGTTTGGACATAAAATGGTGAGTTTTTTTCAGGTTTCATACGGTTAAGTTGTTTTTTTTTTCAAAAAAAATCTCGATAAATTTTTAAAAAACTAGAAAACTAAAAATAAAAAATGAAAAGTGTGAAAGCAAGAATCTGGTATTCAAAAAATATAAAAAGTGAAAAAATGAAAAAAAACGAAAAACATAAAAACCACAAAATGGGAATAAAACCCAAATAAGATGCATTTTATTTATTTGATGTTTTTTTAGAAAAACACATTTTTTTCGTGTTTAACAACTCACTCATTTTAAACATTTTTCACTCATTTTTTTTGAATAAAGTGTGTTTCTTATGCATAGACACACAGAACATGTATTTTTGGGTAATGGAGGACAAATTAGATTTTCCTAATGCACAACATTCGGTATTATTTTCCTGCACATTGAAGAGGGTAAGGCAGTTACTTTTTTTAAGACGGATGGTAAGATAGAAAAGTATATTTTTTGTACATATGTACACTAAAAGGGCATTTACACTAAAATGATAAGTTCTTTTTTATTGTGTCTGTATACCAAAAAGACATTTATGTTATCTCAATACATTATTCTTTTGATTGAGGACAATATTTGAACATGATTTTTGGGCCCCACTTATGCGTCATTCCATTATCGAATCCCGAAACTTTGAACATCAGGTGGCAGCATCACGGCAGGCCTCTACACACAACTACTTCTCCAATATAACTTGCTTTAACCAACTACCATGAGCACATTTCTTGCATCCTTTATTCTCTATCTTCACATCCTTAGTTTGCATACACTTAAAGCCATACTTGTGAATCGCCCCAATCCAATCAAATAGATGAACAAATTATGGATAGTTCATGAATTCAGAATTAGTTTTCATACAAACAAAACTTGATCTACCTACAGTTTGCTACAAATGCGAAAGGACTATTTTTAATTCAACAAATGTGATTTAAATCAAATGCGTATTGATTTAAGGCTATACGAAGACAGCGCATGAAAAACTAGTAATATCACTAGGTATACACTATTCGTAGAGGATTCCCAAGCTGCAGAGCGGCAAATGATGGTGGCACTCACCCTTCACACAAAGCAAACAACAGTCTTTAATTTATACACGCAGAGGCAGAGCTTACATAAGAATGGGATTGTTACAGTTTAATAGTCGAGCGGCTCGGGCAATATCACCTCCCCCAGGGTAAGCCGGCGAAAGACGGCGACGTTCCATGACATGTATGGTCAACCTCACACGGAGGACCACATGTGATGATGTACATGGGGCTACAGAACCAGGACCACGCTATGTGGAATCTCAGTGTCGCTGTCACAAGAGTTCTGCACATATATTTGGCATGTCTGAGCAGAAAAAGAGATGTGGAAGTGAAGAAGACTGGTTGTGAGGGAGGACATGTGTAGGAACCAAACGGAAGCTGGGAGGGCGGGACATTGGAGTCCACATGGCTAATATTTGACCCTAAGCATGCCACCCACATGAAAGAAAGGTGCTTGTAGAGTCAGTACCGCCATTTGTTGCCCTGGCTTTTTGTGCAGCTCTTTGGCTGCGGCAAAACACCAAAGAAAGGGAGGGGGAAGTTGAAGTGGTATCCTTGATTGAGTTGAGTACTCCATTATTTGTTATTTGGCAGCATAGACGCTTGTAAGTCTCATGAGTTCCAAAGATTGTGTTGCATTTATATAACATTAGTTATAGTGTTTATGAACCTGTCTCAATCTTTGAGCAGATTTATGGAGTACTCACTAAAGTCCTTGACAAACAATCTCTAAAGATATATTTTTAGCTTTTCCATAAAATGCATTTAGGTGTTGTTGGGATTCCTGAATCGCCTCGTATCATTCTACTTTTTATTTATTGATTAAGCATGAATATCTTAGATGTTCAAATATAACAAAGCAATGTTTACTTTTCCAAATGTCTTTATATAAGAGAACAAGGTTTACATTTTCAGCGTCTATGTAAGTGCAAAACCTGTTACGTGCACATGGGTGTGTAATGACCACACTCACCACCCCTCCTCCCTCCTTTTTTTTCCGAGCATATTTATGCACCACCTGGTGATCATATAAGTGCAAGTGATACCGACGTCACTTATTTTGGGGGGCGAGCATGCATACACAATTCTGCACGGTAATGGAACTCATTGCTTTGGGGGAGAGGGGCGGGTTGTGGACCTGCAACTCATATGCACGTACATGATATAGACAAAATATTGTTGTATCAGGCATGAAAATTAACATATATTTCTTTGTCTAGTTAGAACACAGCCATTCTTCCTCTCCCTGCACGTGGTTTTCAAAAGCCCAAGGCAGATGACAGGGATGGAATGGGTTCCTAATATATCTTTATTATGGAAACACATTTCACTAAGAATGAGAAAGTAATGAAGAAAATTTTCCTCGCTCAAATTATGTTGTGAGTAGATAGTGTCTCTTTATAATTTTTATTATATTCATCAATTGCACCAGATTTGATTTGTTCCTTGCATTTAGGAACAGTTACACTAGATTTGGCATTGACAATCTTTCCTTCATCGTCAAGATTTGCAGAGAGCCCGTTATTCATTTGTCGAAGGTCGCAGTAGGTAACCACAAATTCTTTTGCTAATAATAAACACAATACATTGCATGCACTCGAATTTCAATATTTGCAAAATCTAGATTTAGTGGTGAACTAACTTGACCTAGTGCATTCTTTTTAAGTGACGAGAAATACCTGTGGAAAGACCACATGGTAAACACGAAAGAAACGATTGATAGCGCTATATGCAATTTTTGTTTTTCCTTAATGCTTTCTCTCTCTCCATAACAAACATACTTTTACACACTTTTCTTTCCATCTTATTGCTTTCATCATGTGGTGCCAGAGCATTTACCATCTTCTTTTGGGCTTTCTTAATGTTATAGAGTGTGGGCCTTATGATGACTACGATGATGTACTGTGGGAGCAACTAATAGGAAAGGTAAAATTATTTGAAGATTAATGTTTATGAAAATGTTTTTGGGGCATAGGCTTTCTCAATCATTCAAATTTTTCCTGCAATCGACTGTCCTTATTGTTTTATATTTTTTAGTTCCAAATGATTATTTGAGCCTATTGCAAGCATTCTGGCACGCTTCTTAGTGAATTTCTACATTACATTGTCATGGCTACATCTGTTTAATTTTCTAAAACTTGAATTTTGTTGGTCTTGATTTGTTTCTTGAGGCAGATGAGGTAACCTTTTTTGCCTGTATAGCTTAGGAGGATCGGGTTTTGGACCTCAGCGTTGTGAATCTACAATGATATGCAATAGAAATGGTGCCTCGACCCCAACCCCAATCTAGTGAATCCAAAACTGGTATACCGTAGGAAGTTGCCCGTGCAGTGCCGAAGGTTTCTCAAGCCGTCGGCCAGCCTGACTGATTCTCAATGTAGCAGAAGCTTTCATCAATCTTGTGGGACTATGGACTAGACGATGAGTGCTACGCATTCGGCACACCATCACCCAGGTTTATCCCACAATAGACCATCGGCAAGCCATGACTTTGAGGCCCTATCAGAACATCACCATTCCTCCAAGTACCTATCTACTTTCATACGAAGTCTAGGTGGAGGTAGACTTCCCCTTGAAGGAAGTCCCCAGCCGAAGCCAGTTGCTGACTATATCTCATTAACCAAGACGGTCGACCATCGCCCTACTCGATGACGAGCATTCACTTACTCACCTCCGCATGACTCTACATGGTTGTGAACGCAGCATATGCGTCCACCGAGGGAATTGCCCCTAACCCACGTGCACCTCCATACACATCCAAACGGTCCGCGTTAGGAACGCATCTGATTCCTCAACGACGGACTTGCACTTCCAAAGGGACTGATGATCATGATTAACTTATACGCTTTGTCGCTGCACCACTGTTGCACATCCACGTGCATTGCTTTCTGCTTGACTTAACGTCTGATTGGATCCCACATGCTTCCCGAGCAATGCCTAAGCTGGCCAAGCAACATCTCCTTCTATTGGCTTGGCCGGGTCATACACAATCGGTCTGCAACATTCTCCCATCGCCAAATCATCACTGTCTTCAGTGACTTTGCCCCAGGCGATAGAAATTCAGCAATCATCCCCTTCATTTCTTTTCAATTGAGCATACATCCGTCTGATTGACGCGTCACGGCTACCTGCCTTATCGGGTATTTTGCCTTTAGTTCATCTTTAGTTTATTCCCACTTTTCTATCACTGTTTGCATTTTTCCTTAGTAAAGTCTGGAACATATCTGACGACCACTAAGTCTCCAATTTCCAAGCTTTGTTGTCAACTTGTGTTCTACATGCTCCTTTCCTCAAGTCATGTTAACACTAAGGGCCCTTTTCCTCCTAGACATTCCTTTTTCACGTCGGACCTCTCATCCTATCTGCTTCAGCGAGCGGCTCTCATGCCTTTCTGCTCTTGACAACAAGATACCATCTTCGGAACGTGTGATCTCCATCTAACCAACACCAATGCGGTCCTTTGCACTCCACGAACATGCCCAAACCGTAGGGCACCAATAACAAGCCAACGTTAACCACTTGTTGATTATCTTCGCAGTGTTCTCATCTTTAAAGTTCTGCCTAAGAAATCGTCTGATCTGATACCACTTTGTCACGGGTCGACTTTTCAAGCCTATTTCGCCCGCGCGGCGTCAAATGTTTCTCAAGCATTCGACCAACCTGACTCATTGTTCTCATCTTTCAAGTTCTGCCTAAGAAATCATCTGATCTGATACAACTTTGTCACGGGCCGACTTTTTCAAGCCTATTTGGCCCGCGCGGCGCCAAATGTTTCTCAAGCCTTCGACCAACCTAACTCATTCTCAATGTAGTGGAAGCTTTCATCAATCTTCTGGGACCATGTACTAGATGAGGAGTGCTACGCACTCGGCACACCATCACCCAGGTTTATCCTACAGTAGACCATCGGCAAGTCGTGGCTTTGAGGCCCTATCAGAACATCACCATTTCATACGAAATCTGGGTGGGGTAGACTTCCATTGGGAGGACGTCCCCAGCCGAAGCCAGTTGCCGACTATATGTCATTAAACAAGGCGGCCGACCATCGCCCTACTCGACAACGAGCATTCACTTACTCGACTACGCGTGACTCTACGCGGTTGTGGACGCAGCATATATGTCCACCAGGAGAATTGCCCCTAACACACACACACCCCGTACGCATCCAAACGGTACAGGTTTGGAACCCATCTGATTCTCCAACAACAGACTTGCATTTTCAAATGGACTGATGACCATGATGCACTTATACACTTCGTCGCTGCACCACTACGCTGCACATTCACGTGCATTGTTTTCTGCTTGACTTAGCGTTTGATTAGATCCCACATACTTCCCGAGCAATGCCTAAGCTGGCCAAGCAGCATCTCTTTCTACTGGCTTGGCCGAGTCATACACAGTCGGTGCACAACAATACCATTGTCTGTAAATTTAGTATGATTTAATATCTTTTATCAATGTGAACTTCTAAACAATGTATAAAATGTCTTCCTATATGTGCTTATATGGCAGATTTGTAAATGTTATCAATTGGCAAAAGGTATATTAATGTATAACAAATCCATATCCCTCATTTAGATGATTTTTTTTTTCAAGGAAGAGAATCATTTGTGATGCAAAAACAATGCCACTGTCAAAATTCGTAATGTTTCCAATGTTACAATATTTGTAATGTTTTTTGATGTTATAGAACGGTACTAAGCAATGCGAGGAAAACGACTGTGTTAATAACATTTGTAAAAAAAAATTTATGTTGCATAATGGAAGATACAACATGGCAGAAAATGTCATGCGCGATATACAGTAAGGTGCTCTTTCATGTTACTAATGGTATATTTTGTATAGCAGCAGGCATTACGCTAATCGTATGGCACATTTAGTAACGTTGTATTTTGTTACAATCCGCAATTTAATGTTACTGAATATATTTTGTACCATAATCTCAACGTTGCTTAAATGCAGTTATTTTGTACTAAGCTTTTAATTTGGTTATGTAAATCTCATATTTATTGAGCTATACTATTCTATATATAAAGCCTATAAGTGACTAACTAATGAATTTTAGATATTGATTATTTAGATTTGCTTTGAATTCAGATATGTGAAATGCAAACCTGATTTTAGATATTGATTACTTAGGATACCACATCAACTGATAGGATATACTTTTCACAATATAAAAATTACTATTTAAAATTCATAAATAAAGTATCATCTTGGTACATAAATTATGTGAAAAAACAAATAAAGATTGAAGTGCAATCTGCAATAAGAATGAACATGCAAGTGACAATCAAACAAGAATGAACATTATAAGCATTTCTACATGTGGTTTTGCTCTCCTCCAACATTCGAAGAATATTATGAGTATTACTACCTGTAACATTAATGAACGATGTGTGACAGTCAAAGGAAGCTCTAGATAATAATAGTGAAGCTATATTAAAGAACACAAAACCCATCCGAAAAGTCAGTTGTTGCTAATCGTAAAATTAGACAAAGCTGTCTTCAGAAAAAAAGAAAAATTAAGTTTATGTCTTTACTTTGCGAAGAGGGGGGACGCATTTTGCCTTCGTTGGGTTGAGTTGATTAATGGGTTCACGTTCATCATCGGCTTCCCTTTATTCATCGCATGTATTTTGAAATTCAAGATGTTTGATAAATTGTTTAGAAAAAGTTGAAAACTACGAGTACAAGCTGGATGCCACCATATATCAGCATAAACTATGTATAAATTCGTTTGTTAATTCATATACTGTGCCGGGGTATAGCATGGTGATCGACCCCTATGACACCTGCAAAGCCAAAGACCACGGGTCCTGGTAAACCCTCGTTTTCTTCACTGCTATAAGCCGCATGCACTCATAGAATGAGGCCCAGTTTTGGCGGCCGTTGATCGTATAGATGAACGGCAATCTATAGGCACGCCGTCTGCCAAGTGTAGCATGTCGAAAAGATGGACAGACAAACGGAAATTGTACCCTTACAACAAACGGAAACGCCAAAATCGATACGGCACCTTCCCCGTCCTTTCTCTCTCCCAACTTACACGTATACCTTTCTTTCTTTCTTCTCTTTTCCTGCCTCCCACATGACACCTCTATCTCTTCTCTCTTTTTTGTCGCCCCCACGTTATGAACTCAATTATGTTCATACATCCACAGCCTAGTTACAATCGCCCACCTCTATATCAAGGGCCTCTCTGATCTCCCTCTTTCACTCAAGTTACAAATGCCTTTTATCATGAAAATCCAGCATTTTCTCTCACGCAGGTGAAACAAGCGCTCTCTCTCTCTCTCTCTTTCTACAACTCCGGCTGGAAGGATAGTTACGAGACATGGTTCTCTATGATTTTATATGTGCAGATGCTTATTGTTTGGGAAAGAACACCGAGAGTGCAGCGGCGTGGGCGAAGACGCAGGCGACATCTCCATCTCCAGCTGCAGCAGCAGCATGGCGACTGGTGAATGCTATGCGTGCACCCAGCAGAGCACCCCAGCCTTCCACTCCGTCAGCTGCCCCCACAGCTCCCACTCCCTCCTATGGGAGGCCAACGCCGGCTCCTCCCTCGCCCCGGTTCACCGTCCAGAGGCCACCGTCATCACGACCTCCGACGATCCCCGCCATGATCCTCCGAGTGATCCTCCGCCCCGGAGGGCCGGCTGGGCCTGGCTGCTGGGCCGGCCGCTGGACCCCCGGAGCCGGGCAGTGCAGAGGCAGAACCGGACGCTGCTGCTGCTGCGGGCGACGGCGCTGGCGCTGGACCCGCTTTTCTTCTACGCGATTTCGGTGGGGAGGGGACATGCGGGGTGCCTGTACCTGGACGGGGGGCTGGCGGCGGTCGTGACGGCCCTGCGGACCTGCGCCGACGCGACGCATGTGGCGAGCCACATGTGGATGCAGCTCAGGCTGGCGTACGTGTCGAAGGAGAGCATGGTGGTGGGCTGCGGAAAGCTGGTGTGGGACCCAAGGGCTATCGCCTCTCACTACCTCCGCTCCGCCAGGGGATTTTGGCTCGACCTCTTCGTCGTCCTCCCCCTTCCCCAGGTATCTCCCTCTCTCCCCCTCCATATATTGAAGCGTCCTCATCAGTGCCGGAATCCTTGAATATGGCTATTGAATGTTTTTACATAATTTACTTTGACTTTTAATGTCTTTGAACGAAGAAATAATATACTCGGCTAATACTCTGATTATCAATTTCCGTTAAATACTCGTTACAAAATTTTTAACAAGAAAATAATACCCTGTTTTTTCTTTGGGGCCGTTTCATGGATTGGAGATCTCCTATAGCAAAGGAGAAAAAATTCAAATATTTGAAAAAATATTTTTTTACCGTTGGTGGTGGAAATGGAAAAAAAATTTTCGGAAATTTTTTTTCAGTCAGAGGGAAGGAAAAAATTTTTCAAAATTTTTTTTTTGACCGCTGAAGAAAAAATAAACGGGAAGGAAGAAGAAGGGAGGAGGAAGAAGGGAAGGAGAAGAGGGGAAGAGGGCATGGCGAGGAGGGAAGTAGAAGAGGGGGATGAGGAAGACGGGGAGGAGAAGAGGGGAAGAGGGCACGNGAAGAGGGCACGGCGAGGAGGGAAGGAGAAGAGGGGGAGGAGGAAGACGGGAAGGAGAAGAGGGCACGGCGAGGAGGGAAGGAGAAGAGGGGGAGGAAGAAGACGGGAAGAGGGGAAGAATGAGAAGAGGGCACGACGAGGATGGAAGGAGAAGAGGGGAAGAAGGGAAAGAGGGCACGACGAGGAAGGAAGGAGAAGAGGGGAAGAAGGGGAGGAGGGCACGGCGAGGAGGGAAGGAGAAGAGGAGAAGAACCAGGCGCCATCTCCGCAACGCTGCTGCCACCGTCTACAGCCTCCTCATCGACGAACCCTTTCGCCCGATTATCGGCAGCAAGTTGGAAATCAAACACAAGGCTATTTTGGAAATTTTGAAATTTATTTCTGTTTCAATGTTTTCGAAATTTTATTTCCGGAAACATTTTCCTATTCCACATTTCTCGCCCATCAAACGGCCCTTGATAAAATGATATAGTTCCAGGATCGATAAACGAACACTCTCCTCTTCCATTGACATTGTACGGCATTCAGTTGCCTTAGATTTTTGGGTTGATCACTTCCACCCACCCTCAATTCACAAGACAATTCACATTCTTGTTAGAATGATATAGTTCCAGGATCGATAGACGGCTGCCACCGTCTACAGCCTCCTCCATCGACATTGTACCCTCCATCGACATTGTAGGGCATTCCGTTGCCTTAGATTTCTGGGTTGATCACTTCCACCCACCCTCAATTCACAAGACATTGGCCTCTCTAGACCACTCTCCTCTTCTCTCCCTTCATCGATAATTGTGGTGGTGTAAACGATTTTATTTTTTGCAGTAAGTTCCTGGTAAAACCTTTTTCGGAGCGATGGTAAAACCTTTTGATTTTACTTTTTCAATTAAAAAAAAATTCTTGTTTAATGTATATTAGTGTACCTTCAAAGTTCAAACAAACTCTCATTCAGGCAACAGCAGCAATTTTCTTCAGGGACGTTTAGATGACACATTCATCTATACTTAGTTTTATGAAAACTAAGTTTTCTAATGAGTTATAAAAATTCCATTCACTTGTTTTCTCAAAACTGGGTTTCTCCTGAAACCCAGTTTTAATGATAGCCAAACACTAAGTTTTGGATGTAAAACAAGGGTTTGCCTCCAAATTATCCAAATGCGCGGCCCTTTGTCTCTTTCTTATATATTTTCTTCCCGTACGTTGAACATTTAATCAGTATATCCTATATACCTTTATTTTTATGTTGCTCGACTTCATGTTATTCGACATAGCTAAGGTGGTGTTGAGGGCACTTTTATCATACATAACATGCTTCTTAAAAATTATTGGAAATTAATTGAAAAAATGAGTACCATTAAATGGTTGATATGAACATTAGATCAAAAAGAATCGGTTTGTGAAACAAATAGGCAGCCGGGTCACTTCAGTGAATCAGCCGAATAGCTGATCGGTTGTGAAAAGGCCTATAATGTAAAAGAATGTTTTTTTATAAAAGGTAAACAAATGTATAAAAATAATTAAAATAACGTCGCAATAGTTTTAAAAGTAGTTAAAAGTAGAAACAATTAAACTATGTGCTTATGTGTGAGAGAAAGCATACATGACTGACGAGGCCTAGAGAGCTTGTGTCAACCTTTTAGCAATTGTGTTGAAAAGGATCCTACTACAATGAGGAGGGCTACCCAACAAAACGGGTTTTGTGCCCGTTCCGTTGCTAATGTATATAATATATTGGTTCAGTGGTCCAGTGGTTGACGAATACGCGTCAGTTCAGACTCATTTCTGATCCAATTCAGACCACGCCTGTCATCTTGGCTTGGGGATCTTTGTCATTGGCTTCTGATTAAATTCAAAGCCAATTAACCTGGATATACTATCGAGATCTTTCTAACTTGTTTTCATATTAATTTTATACATGTATATGTTTCCCCTGACTTTGACTACTTCACTTAATAGCTTAAAAGGCCATCCTCATAGGACAAATTACATCCATGGTAAAGTCTCATTACTATTTCCTATGTATATACTCTATTGATGATTGATTGATAGATACTGATGGTAGGTATGTCTCTTGTAATGTGCTTCTATCAATCAATCATGTTGACAATCATAAGAGAATAAGTAGTTAGGATGAGAGATTTGGCTCTCTGTGTGCAGGGTCTTCCCCATTTACTTGCAATCAATAATGTCATGATGCTATTCCTCGATCATTGAATTTCCCTTGTTGATTAGATTTGTTTTCACATTTCCCGAGTCTTATATTTCTCATTTCCATGTGTGGGCACTTCCAACAATTTGTCCACTTACATCCCAATTGCTTACGGTGAGAAGTTAACTTGGGTTGGTTACGTTTAGTCTTTTAAGTCCGTACAATTTAACAAAGTGCGAGCTCTATAGTTGTGTGCGAATATTTTCTGTTGATGTTATCTTATATTCATGCTGATAAAAAAAATAGAAGTGATATAATTATTTTTTAGTATGTACACTTTTTCCTTAATGAATAAATATAAACCAAAATATCAGACCGTCATAAATTTGTTTTAAGAGACAAAAGTCTAACTACCAAAATAGTTAGTAAGTTGGAAAACTGTTATAGAGAACTGTTTTCTTTCGTTCCTGATGTTTAGGCTCACCATTGAGGACTATATTGAATTAGTACATGCAATTTCAACATTAGTTACACACCACTATTTGTAACAAGTAGGAAAAACTGGTTCCTTAATGTGCATAGTAGGAGAACGGGTTCACTAGTTTCATCTGGGAGTGCTTTTTCTGACTTATCTTTTCCCTTTCATTTACCTTTTCCCTTTTCATCTATTTCTTTTAATTTAGGTTTTCTCTTTCACAACATCCTTTCACCCATAATTGGCATATCCTAATTAGTGGAAAAGACTTAAAAATCAAATCTCGTTTAAGGACCCACAGCAATCCCTCCTTGGCCTTGAGACATTTTTATAAATATGATTAACTAATTAATAGGCTAGATTTTCGTGAATTACCAATCAAGTTGATGGAACAGCTAGTAATTAATTTACATAATACATATATTTACTCTTTGTATATATACCAATAATCTTTGTATATATCTAACACTTTCTTATTAGAAAACACCCTTCAACATCTTCTTAATTTGAAAGTGTATATATATATATATATATATATATATATATATATATATATATATATATATATATATATATATATATATATATATATATATATATATAAAGAGAGAGAGAGAGAGAGAACATCAAAACATAATGTAACTGGGAATCAAACAAGTGCCCACAACGGTGCCACCATGGCCGCTGAGAACTGAACGGGCGCCACCCTTCCTACGAGATGTATACGGAATGCAAACTTCCGGTTTCATGTAGAAAATAAATTAAAAAAAAAAATATCGGTAAGTGGTTGTCTTTTACGGCAATAATCTTTTTGTCCAAAGATATGTAGACCTCGATAACAACGTTATGAAAATGGGCTTGATTTGGGCTCGTTCAATCCATTTCAATCGAACGGTGGTACGTACCGTATTTTGTTCATCTTTAATTTCTATTTTTTAAATTTTCTTTAGCTTTTCATTTTAGTAAGTTTTCGTTTTCGTTTTCTGATTTAATGTGGTAATATTATAATGATTCAGTTCCAAATTTTTACCATAAATGTCTTTTTTTTTTTTTTCCTTTTTTCCCTTCCTGTCTGGCCTAACCGCCTCTTTATGGGGACGAGAGGACGTATGGACACATTTGTCACTTTCTAAAAGCTTTTGGTGCTTCTGGGAAGTAGAGCTCGAGATGGCGATTTTTCCCCCGGTCCTTTACCTAGCCGTTAGGAATTTTACCTTTCGCGGTCTCTTTCGCTGAGACCACTGAATCACATGTAACGCGGCCAAGATCCCGATTTTCGGTGCTTCCGGATTGACACGTCTATTCAACGATCCCGAGATCACGATAATTTCCCGTTTGATTGTGATATAAGTCGGCCGTCCACGTCCCAACGTGATCAATATCATGATTCATGAACTCTGCCACGCCTGTCTCATCCTAGTGATTTTCTGGAAAGAGCAAATCCATCAAGTTTTCCTCTGTATTTTTTTTAAGAATTGCAAATAATAATTTAGAGAAAATGTCTTAAATTATTGTGACAATGAAAGGAATTAGTAAAATTCAAAATGAAAGTTGATTTGTAAATAGAATACTATATGCATATGCTTAACTCTGACCTCCCATTAACAATTAGTGGGCATAAAGTATGATGCATAACTTGTCTAAGTTCGGTCCATTTTCTTTCTTAGCATCTTAAGCTTATTATTGTTACTTAGTGTAATTCCTTTTTCATAATAGTCGCCACACTGTTAATGACTATTCAGGTTCATCTTTTCTTTTTCAGTTTTCTTGTTTCTCCTAATGCTCAGGCATTCATCCTTGACATCACAAATTTGACCAGAAACAACGAAACGAATTTTAACACAAACAAAAATGTGGAGATGATTGTGAAAATTTATTGTAAAATATAAATGGTGCTTCTTCACAAACCTAAGTGCATAGATGCATTTTTCTTTGGAAAACTTTAGTACTATCTACATATTATAAAAACATGTCTTAGGGGAAACTTCTGCACTTTGGGCATGAAATCATATTTGTTTTATAGTTCCATGAGAGCCCATTTGTATAGGGATGGGGAATGAGGGAGCTTCAGGTGGTATCTTGAAATACTTCTACTCACCCAATACAACCCATCTACAAACACAAATACCGAGTGCCTTACCTGTTAAGTGCAGCTAAGGATAATGATTTCTCATTCCCCACTGACTTACAGGGGCGTTGATCGCATGAAAGAAAGTCTGCACTACAAAGAAAAGTTGGGGAATGATTTAAGAAAATATTGGGACCCTTCAGCCTTTTCAGTTTTATCTCACTTCAACTTATTTAATTTTTAAATTTCTCCTGCAATACATCTTAACGCTATATTCTTGTTTCAAAAAATAGTGTAATTTTGTCCAGCATTTGATTACGGAATCTAGAAACCGACATCCATACATGAAACAATCGTGTTATTTTTTTCAAAACAAGAACATATAATCGCATTATATACAATCAAACTTAGATCATGTGTTTTAAGACTGTATTTCAAAGAACACTTTTTTTTTTTTACCAGATGTCTCTAAGTAATTTTTTTGGCTAACCAAGAACCCCCTATGATGAACTGCAACTTTGGTTTGGACATGGTGAATGAAAAGATCGATGAATTCAGAAACTTAAAATCATGCTTTTTTAATCTTAAGAGGAGCTAAAATTATATGGTTTAGCAACCAGGATTAGTGTCTACGACTGAAAGGAAAAGGGTATCTTACCGAGTGTTTGGTAGCAGTAACAATATGTTACATTTTTATGAATCTACATGAAAATTGAGATATATTCATGAAACACTATCACACAATATTATATAAATCTGTTTCTATTTTCAAGGCAAATTCATATAGCAGTAACATCGCATTACTGTTATGAATAACACATTGTTATTATTCCATGAATTTGTCCCTAAAATTGGAGCACTTGTTATGGTATTTTATAAATTTATTTCATTTTTTGAAGCTGGTTCATAGGGCATAGGGCAGTAACAAAGTTTGTTGTCAAACAGCCCCGAGTATAGAAGCAACAAGAGGCAAAGCGATTGAGTACATGCCCATTTGAGTTAGACAGAAGCCTATTTGTGTTTGTTCCGGCCCTCCACAAAAGGTGGAAAGTTAGCTTTTTTTTTTTTTGTATATTCCAATTTGTTTCTTGGTTTCAAGGGAGGCAACATCAATTGTTTTGGATTAACCGAAGACACATGGACCCAAACTGGTCCATCGTTAGTGCAGGGACAGTTACTAAGCTGTACGTCTCACGGGTAAATGAAATGAGCAAGAAGCTAGCACATTATGGAGAAGGCTGATAGCTTTCTCTCTTCTCTTCTGTTTGTGGGTGATGGGTCAGTTGATTGACGCCTCCGCTTTTGTTCTGGTTGGTTTCGGTGCAGATTGTGATGTGGTTGGTTGTGCCAAAGCTGATCAGGGAGGGAGAGATGAAGTCCACCATGACCATCCTCCTGCTCAACTTCTTGTTCCAGTTCCTTCCCAAAGTCTACCACAGCGTCGTCCTCATGAGAAGGATGCAGAAGGTGACCGGCTATGTCTTCGGCACCATCTGGTGGGGCTTCGGCCTCAACCTCATCGCTTATTTCATCGCTTCTCATGTGAGTCTTTCTAAAACTTCTCCGATTTAATTATTTTAGTTAGCTTATTTTAGCTACCAAATATAATAATATTCTTTTCTGGATGATACGGTGACTATTCTTTGATCACGCTGCTAATTATCACCAATATCAAAAGCACTGAACAAGTGTTCTATAAATTCCGCTGATTAGTTATGAACAAGCCAAAAATATTAAAAAGTTTATCTTCTAAAAAAATAAATAGAAAAGCGTGTCGACAATAGTGAAAAATAAATGACTCTTTCAAAATTTTTTTTTTTAAACAGCAAAAAGTTGATGCATGTCAATGTTGAATCTGGCATCGAAATCGAACCGGTTGACGGATAACTATAATAAATATTTATTTTTTAAATTTTAAAATAACCAGAGATTTCAAATAACTCTTGTCAGCCAATTCGGCCAATTTATCATCATGTTCAACGAAATAGTATGTGCCCGTTCCTGATATTAACAATGTTGAGCTAAACAAATTCGTATACGTTACATTGTAATGGTTCTTTAATATTTTTCAGTCGCCAAAAAAAAAAAGAAAATAAGAAAATAAAGAATACTAAATTTGACACTGAAACTTTCAAATTTTAAATTTTTCCACTAGGAGTTGAGATACTTCGTCGTCTAAAATAGCGGTAACAATCTACCAGCTGCCCAAATAGGTGCCCTGGCCCCACAGTTCTATGGTCTTAACACTCGATCCGTCATGTCTTTGTGAGGCAATGGACATGTTATGTTGTGATAATCTTGGGATATGGACCCTCCAGTCTTCTACCATCTTCTTGTGGTCCATATGAACGAAGGTTTGGGTTCCCGTCAACTTGGACGATAGTAGATCTCCGACTAGCAGTTCTGGATCCAGTTAAATACAACATGAGGATTAGTTGAAATCTACATACTACCTTCATTGTTGGTATCAGGCCGGTCTCGACCTGAACAGGCCAATGCATATCGGATCGGCACCACAGCGGTCCGTGGCCCATATAAATCCAGCTATTTCGTTTTCTATTTTTAAAATTAGTGTGCTTTGGTTTCTATATATATATATATATAACCGATATAAATGTCGTCAAAATTAGAAATCATGAGAAAAAAATACATATCATAAAAATGCATTTTTCTTATTTATCCATTTACAAATTAAATAAAAAATATTATATATTGAATAAAATAAAACATGCTTATTCAATCACATTTCATAATTCACATACTTGTCCACAGTACATAAAAAGGTTACACACATAAGAAACTTCGATACCCCAGCTTATGGAAGTTTCACGAGAAAATGGCTTATTTTTTTTACTCTTCACATGTGCCTTTGAATTTTTAAAGTCTTCCAAAACTTCCTTGTGCCTTTGCGCCTACTACTGTTCGAGCAGATTCTAATACTGGTATGAGAATCGCCGCAATGGGCATGGCATAGTAAGTTGAATTACAAAAAAAAAAAAAAAAGTCTCTAGTTGGATTTTCTTGGATATTATACCTCTACATCTTAAGGTAAAGAGCACAATATCTAAGGGTGCCCCCTTTGCCATTACTGGCACTGATGTAGCTTATGACCAGTAGCGGAGCTACATATGGGCAGGCGTGGGTAGTTGCCCACACCAACAATAAAATTTTTATTTATTTTTACATAAGTTTCTTACAATTATTTACTTATTTATGTATGTTGTGCCCCTTCAAAACTAAGAATTTCTATAACAGTGCCCCATAGCCAAAAATTTCTGGCTCCGCACTGCTTATGACCCTAGAAGTAGGGGGTGGGGGAGCCTTCCAGTCTGTAAACAGATGATAATACTGAATCTACTGATATGAGAGTTTGCTTTAGCAGCAATTTTCTATGCTTATATGCAACTAGATTCAAAGATTCGAAGAAATAAGTCTAACTTTGAATCTAGGCATAACATAGTGCTCCTAGTGCAACGGAGACGATGGGTTTTTGCTCGTTTACTTGAGAACTGCTTGTCAACCACAAGAAAGGAAGAATGTATGAAGTTCTAACTACAGTTGTAGTAACATTTTCAGGTGGCTGGTGGATGTTGGTACATTCTTGCCATCCAACGTGTCGCGTCATGCTTACATCAAGAGTGTCAGCTGAACAACACATGTCATGTGCGGCCGCTGGCGTGCTCCAAAGACATTTGCTACAAGTTGACGGACACGTTGACACTGACGGAGTTCCCGTGCTTCGACAATCAGACTGCAGCGGTCAGGAAACTTCCGGCATGTCTCGACCCCAATGGTCCATTTCGTTATGGTATTTATAGAACCGCGTTGCCGGTCATCACAAGTGGTTCTTTGGCAGTTAAGATCCTTTATCCAATCTTTTGGGGGCTCATGGCTCTAAGGTAAGCAGTCCTTTAGTTCATAATGCAGGCAGCTAACTGCTGTGTAGCCTCTGTGCTCCATAAACTTGGACATGATAATCAAGGAACTGGCTTCTTAATCTCCATGAGTCACAAGAGAATCAGAAATATGCGACTGTTAACTTAATCAATGCTGTCGTCTACCAGCACATAGACACCATGTCTCACATCCTAATCAGTTTTTGGTCAATGATACGTCATACCAAGTGTATCCTCCATCTGCAACTGCACTGGAATTAAAAGGGACATGAAACACTTTCCATTATAAAAATACCCACTAAACAGCAGCAAATGACTACCTTCCCTTATCCAGAGCATGTGCTTATCTGTGTTTGTGTGTGTGAGCTAGTGTATCAGTAATAATTTTTGTATTTTCCATTCCCTTGTAGCACTTTCGGCAATGACCTGGAGCCTACAAGCCAATGGTTGGAAGTCATCTTCAGCATAACTATAGTGCTTAGTGGTCTGCTTCTGTTCACATTGCTCATAGGGAATATTCAGTTAAGTATCTTTTACAAGATTGACCACAGATTGATCTTTGATAGCCGTGAAAGACAACCTAAGCTTAAGATTTTTTTTTAGATTTGAGCAAGATGCAAAAATAAAGTTCTTTATTTTTCTGGAGATAATATTTGAAGCTACCAAATTCATGTATGCTGTAAATAATCTGGAGAATGTAGGCACCATGACAGTGAACACTCATTGGATAACCTTGTTTCAGCACATACTTTTTTGACACTCCAGAGATCACCTGGCAAATTACCTCAGCTTCACCACACATTTAATTAGGTCTCTCAAGCTTATTTGAAATGAAAAGGTTGTACGTAGTATGTACTAAATGCAAACTGATATCTCAAGCTTTAGCTAAAGTGGCATATACATGTTGCTATGCAGGTCTTTTTGCAATCAGTGATGGCAAGAAAAAGGATGACGCAGCTGCGCAGTCGCGACATGGAGTGGTGGATGAGACGACGACAATTGCCTTCAAAGCTGAGGCAGAGAGTCCGGCACTATGAGCACCAACGGTGGGCAACCATGAGAGGTGAGGATGAGATGGAGTTGATCAAGGACTTGCCTCAGGGTTTGAGGCGAGACATCAAACGCCACTTATGCCTGGACCTCATCAAACAGGTGAGCGCATTTGGGTCTTTTTTTTGTGTGGATCTGCACCTAGAGTGGACGTGGATTCCAGGCCAAGACCAGGAATCAGAGTGTGTATTGCAATGAGGATCAGTGAATCCATGCAAATTTGGTCTCATTTTCTTGTTTTTTCTCATTTTTGGGTTTCTATCAGGTTCCATTGTTCTTCAATCTTGATGATCTAATCTTGGACAACATATGTGACAGAATAAAACCGCTTGTGTTCTCCAAGGATGAGAAGGTAACAACTTACACTCTATACATGAGCACGTGAACTGAAACCCAGACGGCTCCACTTCTTGGACATGTATGATTGAACCCTGGAAGTCCAGAAACAACTTTTTTTCTTATTGTAATGACTTAGGAGCCATTTGAGAGATCTAAATGATGCGTGAACAACTGGCCTTCTCTTCCTCTGCTTTTGTTCTTAGCTTACATCCCTGCACTGCAGAATTTTCATGTGTGACAGACCAATTGTTTGAGTCCTGTGAGTAGCCTCTTCTTGAAGCAGAAGCTTCACCTTGTCCTTGCTATGCTTCCTCTCCTGAAGATCTCTGTTGTATGTGAGTGTTCATTGAATATTCACTGGGAACTAGGGATGCAGTTTCTGTGAAAGTTGTGAGTCATGATCAGATTCGTGACTTCAGTCTTAGCAGAAAACAGAGGATTCTAGATCTTTTCCTTTTTCCTTTTTCTCGAAAATCTCAGCTGGTTCGAGTCACCAAGAATATTGTGACTTAACAGCCAATCACCCTGTGTGTGTGTGTGTGTGAGAGAGACTTACACTAATAAATTTTAAGAATGAACAGATTATTCGTGAGGGAGACCCAGTGCAGCGCATGGTATTCATTGTACGAGGACATCTTGAAAGCATTCAGAGCTTGAGCAAAGGGATGCTTGGTACATGTAAGCTAGGTCCAGGCAACTTTCTTGGTGATGAGCTGTTGTCTTGGTGCCTCAGGCGCCCTTTTGTGGAGAGACTGCCTCCATCCTCTGCCACCTTCATCAGCCTCGAGCCAACTGAGGCCTTTGGACTCGACGCTGCTGATCTCAAGTACATCACGGAGCACTTCAGATACAAGTTTGCCAATGAAAGGCTCAAAAGAACTGCAAGGTGCTTAAATCTTACTCTCGCTATCTTGAGAACTCCATGCACCAGCAGTCAGATGCCATGTTTCTGTGCATAAACATGCATGTGTGTGTGTGACTGTGTGTCTGTATGAACTCGGATAAGTTCATGAGCAGTGACGTCAATGCTGCAAAATGTCATTTGTCCATGACATGGTTCTTGTTTCATATGAAGCCAGATATTTACTGCAGGATTTCTTCCTTCTTAAGGGGAGGCAATCTGCTTCACTTCAAAACTAAGACGCATTTCTCGTGAAGAAAAGTCTTTTCCA
Organism: Nymphaea thermarum; assembly: GCA_011799765.1. Classification (NCBI taxonomy): domain Eukaryota; kingdom Viridiplantae; phylum Streptophyta; class Magnoliopsida; order Nymphaeales; family Nymphaeaceae; genus Nymphaea; species Nymphaea thermarum. Next base: position 267,629 of record JAANDH010000350.1, read on the forward strand.
GTGGAAAGTAAGTGTCATAGCATGGGGCAAAGGGATCATAATTTGGATACAAGCCACGATCAATTTTCACATTCCACCACCAACTCCCTCGAGTAGTTTGGATGCAGATGAAAACCCACTTTGATATACTTGGATTGGTGAAAATGAGTCCCCAATTTTTTAGAGGGAATTCCTCCCCTTATTTTGATGAGAATGAGACAAGAGAGATCAGTGAAGATAAAAGAAATGATCCCCTTGCTTTGACAAGAATGGGGACAAGGAAACATATTAAGATCTTAACTGTGTTTCATTGAGGTGGGCAGAGACTCGGATGGCCTGGGTGAAGGAGTTTTTATCACCCTTTCAAATGTCCCTAGAAGATAATGATTGTCATAGATAAGACCTTGGGTTTGCAAGCCTACTTTTCTTAACTTGGTTTAAACAAACATTGTCAGATTCATACTGTTTACAATGACAAATACATTTAACAATGCATTTATTTAATCAGGTACTATTCCTCTACTTGGAGAACCTGGGCTGCGGTTAATATACAATTGGCCTGGAGACGCCATCAACTAAGTTCCCCACAGTTAATCCAGGTAGTGGAAAATGTGGATAATGAGAGAAGGCTCCGACATTATGCTGCGATTTTCTTGTCACTCAGGCCACACGATCATCTAGAGTAGCATCAAATGTATCTATGGTAACTCAATTTGTTACATGCATAATAACCAAAGAAGCATTTTCAGCTGCTAAAGCATCCTCGATCTGTAGCCAGCAGCCTATTTTCAACACCAGCAGGCAACAGGCAGGCACCTGGAGTCAGTCATCAAATTCTCAGGTGTTCCATGACTCAGTGATCGAGTAACATGCTTGGAAATGAAATATTATTATGACGAATGAACTTCCCGATGACAGAGCATTCAATGTAGAGGTGGGTAAGAGTCAGCAAGAACATGATAGCAATTTAGCATTAGAAAAACAAAAAGCGGGGAAAAGAAGGAGCAATCACCAATTTCATAGGCAACTACTCCTCTACAAATATTCTGATGATTTTATATATATGTAAATATAAATTGATGGGTACCTGATCCTTAGATGGAACAGTAGTAAGGAATTATCTTGATTATTTACCTTTCTAAGATAAAATGTTGAGAGAAAATGAAGGAGAAAAAAGAGATTTGATATTTTAGTCATCTATTGGGTGTGTTTTCAGCCATAGCAGAGAATACCGAACACTAGCAGAAATAAGCCTTACGGCTGTGATACCATGTAGAGAAAACAATAGAGAGAGCAGAAGAGATAAGACAAGAAAACATATAACGTGGTTTCGTCCACAAGGCCTACGTCTACAACCAAAAGCAGCAACTTGCTGCTGACTTTATTCAATAATTTCCTCTCACCTTGTACAATGAATGTATATGCGGCAACGGATCACTATCGACTACCAAATAAAGGAAGCGATAATAACAGTTCCAAATAAAGTGGAATATCATAAATAAGTAGGTTAAGATAAATTAGGCAACAAGAGATTTGATAAACCAAGCAACCACAGATTTGGTAATAGCCAAATCACGTGGAAACTACTTTTCTTGAACACTTCCCCTCAAATGGGGTGTAGGGATTCACACATCCCCACTTGCCTTTGATGTCATTGAAAAGTTTGAATATCAAGGCCTTGGAAAGTAGTTTCAGTGTAATTTGGCTGTTGCCAAATCTGTTGTTGCTTGGTTTATGAAATCTCTTGTTGCCTAGTTTATCATACCCTACCTTTTTTAGATATTATGTTTTATTTTGATGGTTCATGACTTTTGTTCTGGATCCGTCTCTCATTAACATGGAACAAACAATAGATAATGATGGTAACTGAGGGAACATGAGAATCCGACTTCTAGCTATCTCATATCTAGGCCCAAGACTTGCAAGCAACTCAAACATTTTTTGTTGTTCACAAAGTTTCTTTCTAGATCTTAGAATTTGTGACATATTGCAAAATTAATAAAGTTCATCCTACATACCTTGCATCGGACCCAGGTGTTCAACAAAGCGATTTTCTTTCTTAGAGTTTCCAATGCTCTGAAATAAGTAAAACATAGTGGCAATGTCATTTTTTCTCATTGTACAAGCCCTTAGCTAGTTAACTTTCCTCCAAATCCGAGTCGCCGTTTCAGCAAAGAAAAGCCCTTGGCAGATCTTTGGCTCGATAGAATTAATCAGCCATGACATAAATAGATAGTTATTTGAACACCATTCCTTGTAAGTGGAGTCATTCTCATTTGGTTTTGGGAGATCGCCTGTCCCATATTCTAGCTTGGATCTTCTGCTGAGATAAAGCATTACTGACCCAGACCATACCAAATAATTTGATCTATTTAAGCGAACATATGTGATCTTATTTGCTGGATTTGTTTGCTCCTGCATGACAATCTTCTCAACGACACTATTGGGTGTGTTTTCAGCCATAACAGAGAATACCAAGCACCAAAAGAAATGGGTCACAGCTGACCCTTATGGCTCTGCTACCATGTCGAGTAAAGAATAGAGAGAACAGAAAAGAGAAAACAAGAAAACAGTGTGGTTTCACCACAATGCCTACATCCATGGCCAAAAGCAGCAACTTACTACTGAGGCTTTGTTTGATAATTTCCTTTCGCTTTTGCCCCACCCCCTCCCGCGCACGCACGAACCGGCGCGGCGTCCGCAACGCGCCCGGCAACCACGGCCCGCGACGGAGCGAGCGAGGGCCCGCGTGCTCTCGCCGCCCGCGTGCTCTCGCCGGGGGGCAAATCGGTAATCAGAAGATAGTTTTCTTTTTCTTTCTGTTTTCTTTTTTTTTTTCTTTCTTTCTTCTTCTTTCTGTTTCTTCGTATCGCTCTGCGGCGAGCGCGAGGGCTCTGCCGCGATGCGCATAAGTGAATTGTCTTCGCATCCTCCAACGGGTGCGATCATACCAGCACTAACGCACCGGATCCCATTGGAACTCCGAAGTTAAGCGTGCTTGTGCGAGAGTAGTACTGGGATGGGTGACCTCCTGGGAAGTCCTCGTGTTGCATTCCCTTTTTGCCCGGCTCCGCTTTCGCTTTTGCCCCGCCCCCTCCCGCGCACGCACGTACCGGCGCGGCGTCCGCAACGCGCCCGGCAACCACGGCCCGCGACGGAACGAGCGAGGGCCCGCGTGCTCTCGCCGCCATCGTGCTCTCGCCGCCCGCGTGCTCTCGCCGGGGGGCAAATCGGTAACCAGAACATAGTTATTTTTTTTCTTTCTTTCTGTTTTGTTTTTTTTTTTTCTTTCTTCTTCTTTCTGTTTCTTCCTATCGCTCCGCGGCGAGCGCGAGGGCTCTGCCGCGATGCGCATAAGTGAATTGTCTTCGCATCCTCCAGCGGGTGCGATCATACCAGCACTAATGCACCGGATCCCATCAGAACTCCGAAGTTAAGCGTNCAGAACATAGTTATTTTTTTTCTTTCTGTTTTGTTTTTTTTTCTTTCTTCTTCTTTCTGTTTCTTCCTATCGCTCCGCGGCGAGCGCGAGGGCTCTGCCGCGATGCGCATAAGTGAATTGTCTTCGCATCCTCCAGCGGTTGCGATCATACCAGCACTAACGCACCGGATCCCATCAGAACTCCGAAGTTAAGCGTGCTAAGGCGAGAGTAGTACTGGGATGGGTGACCTCCTGGGAAGTCTTCGTGTTGCATCCCCTTTTTGCCCGGCTCCGCTTTCGCTTTTGCCCTGCCCCCTCCCGCGCACGCACGAACCGGCGCGGCGTCGTCAACGCGCTCGGCAACCACGGACCGCGACGGAGCGAGCGAGGGCCCGCGTGCCCCCGCCCGCCCGTGTGCTCTTGTCGGGGGGCAAATCGGTAATCAGAACATAGTTATTTTTTTTCTTTCTGTTTTGTTTTTTTTTTTCTTTCTTCTTCTTTCTGTTTCTTCCTATCGCTCTGCGGCGAGCGCGAGGGCTCTGCCGCGATGCGCATAAGTGAATTGTCTTCGCATCCTCCAGCGGGTGCAATCATACCAGCACTAACGCACCGGATCCCATCAGAACTCCGAAGTTAAGCGTGCTTGGGCGAGAGTAGTACTGGGATGGGTGACCTCCAGTCCTCGTGTTGCATCCCCTTTTTGCCCGGCTCAGCTTTCGCTTTTGCCCCGCCCCCTCCCGCGCACGCACGAACCGGCGCGGCGACCGCAACGCGCCCGGCAACCACGGCCCGCGTGCCCTCGCCGCCCGCGTGCTCTCGCCGGGGGGCAAATCGGTAATCAGAACGTAGTTATTTTTTTTCTTTCTGTTTTGTTTTTTTTTTCTTTCTTCTTCTTTCTGTTTCTTTCTATCGCTCCGTGGCGAGCGCGAGGGCTCTGCCGCGATGCGCATAAGTGAATTGTTTTCGCATCCTCCAGTGGGTGCGATCATACCAGCACTAACGCACCGGATCCCATCAGAAC
>JAANDH010000351.1:5112-96521 GCA_011799765.1 Nymphaea thermarum
TCAGACAATCCTAGTGATCAGTGAACAAGTGATGAAAATATAATTATGATGCAAGGAATCTTAACGATCAAACAAAAAAAATGAGAAAACAAATCAAGAATTATTATGTTTGCAAAATAATTCAGCTAACTAACTTGGTTCAGGCTTTTTACAAATACAATCAATAAGCATATGCTCAAACTTCAGACAATCCTAGTGAGGACCAACAAACACATGAAATCAATACAAAGGTTCAAACACAAAAAATGAGAAAACAAATTAAGAATTAATATATTTGCAAAATAATTCAGGTAACTAACCTGGTTCAGGCCTTTTTCAAATACAATCACTAAGCATATGCTCTAACAACCCCAACATTCACAGTTCTTCTGAACCATACCTCGGTATAGCTAGGACATGTGCAACTTAGCTACATGGTTTTAAACAGAATCAAATGCTCAATGAAAAGAACATGACAGTTAACAATCAAAGAAGAACTACTATAATTAAGTTCAAACAAACATGGAACCACAACACTACTTTAACCCATATCCCCACTATGGTAGACTATACACAATAAGTACTCTAATAAACTTACGCACTACATAAAACTGACTCAAACTAAGAATGGCTCTAAATAAATATTGAACATGGGTCTCAAAGTCTAAGGACTCTAAACAAGGCTGACATTCAACAATAAGACCAAACCTCAACTAAGATAATCAAAAGAGAATTAGTACTGCCTCGTATACTAACCAATTAGGAATATAGCAAAAGACGCCAAGTTTTCATTGCAAAGAATTGAACTTTGAAATGGCTTATTATTTTCAAATTTTTGCCCATAGGCTTTTAGTGCATGTTGTGTGCAAAAGGCATAACCTTCTTTTACCTAAAGTATTCGATGAAGTATTAGGATTTGGATCGCACCGATGCTATCAAATCTCATGAAGGGATTTCTTTCCATTTTCAAGGTATGAGAATAAAGAAATTGTTCTCAGCTTCATAGGAAACCAAAGAAAAGGAGCGGATATTAACCTTGAATCATTAGCCCACAAAGGATCTACAATCAATGTTAGAGACTTCAGCCTTCATGTCCTTCATCCCTTGGCAGACACTTTTTTTCTTGCTTTCTTTTGTCATTGATTTTCTCTTGCTTTTTCTTGCTTCTTTTTTTTTTTTGCTTGCCTTCTTTGTTGTTTTGATTTTTTTTTTAGGCCAACCTTCACACTTGAGGGAAATACCTCACCACCCCAAAGGCTACTACAGAACGTCATCTCTTTGATGGTTTTGTGTAGCTTTGTCACGTGTCATACGCACTTCAACTTGTGAGTTTCAACGAGACAAAATGTTCATAGGCTGCTATCTTCATGGAATACACATAAATCACCTTTATGCATACCCAATACTCTCGATTACTAACCCAGAGGAACAACTACACTCGCCCCGAGCCCATCTCTCAACACTAGTTTTGCTACCTGCCAAGGTTTCAAAGAACACTCGGCCTTCCACCTCATCACACTTTCATGTTTGATTCTTGTAGATGTTTGATTGCAAAGGCGAATAGCATTTCCTAATCCTTGAGTGCCTCGACATCACTGAACCCATCTTCATAGCTCACACAAAGAATCTTTCCAGTCTTCTCCTTCAATTGACTCATAGCAAGGGCTTGAAACTTCCTCCTTTACCCTCAAAGGAATATCTAAGACAAAGCGAAGGTACATCGTAGTGCAGCAAAATTCCTTTTCAAAATAGTTGGCAAAGTTTATTAAAAATTCTTGACGTCAAGTGATATATTACCTAGATTGTTTTCCCTTTTCCTTCAAAATGAGTACGTTGACAAAACCAAGTGACCTATTGTTGGAAGTAGAAAACCGACTAGGATGGTTTTTGCAAACTAGACATCACAAGAAATCATTCCCCTTGAAGTCCCCGTGTAAATATAGGGCTTTGTGGTGGAAGGGTTCATAACAAGTTGAATTCCTCATACTTCTCCTATTATAAGGGTTCCTAGAGAAAAATGGAGAAAAATGACAAGGCGAAAAGGTTAATTCCAGCTCTCCTACCCAACTAAAACACCACTTTCAAAGATGAGGCGAAAGTTGAAGGTTGATAAGATGAAAGGATGGATTCCATAGCCCACCACACATAATTTGTAAGTGCAACTTTGAGGAATGGTCAGAGGGAAAGGCACTCATTGCCTTCCATAGTTCCATTTCATATAGAATAAATTAACTCAGTTTATTGAAGAGATATAACACACTAGAAATGAAAAACATGACAGCTCAATCCTCTCAACCTAATCAGCAGCAGCAAGATTCAATCTACTTGTTGTCAAAAGCTGTAACATATACAACCAGTCTTCTAATTGCCACACATATTGATACTGACGCAGATCTTCAAATCAGTCAAGAACTAATTCAGAATAGGTCAGGAAAATTTATAGCTACAAACCATCTCATTTCTTTGAGAAAGAAGCCCAACTTGACGAACAAAACAAATGACACATAGCCAAGCTATGATACCATGTGAACAAACTGAATATCTCACGAACAGGCTAATCTATCACATTTCTGAATCCCAAATTAATTTATTAAGAATCTCACAAAATAGCTCTTTAAGCTTGATCAGCCAACAAAAAGAAAACAACATGAGTTGTTGGGATCTCCAACAGCTGGAAACATAGCCTTTGCAGAGTCCTTGGCTCTCTACAGCTAAGATATTCAGCTGGGAAAGCAGAAAATAAAAAATAAAAGATTACACAAAGGAAAAAAAACATAATGCTGACTTCCTAACATAGTAGATGCCATCTACAGTAAAAGATATTCAATGTTTCATAGCAATATTTGAAAATCATGTCTGTAACAACTCGACCCACTCCCGGGCTCGGGCCCCTGGTCTGGCGGATCCCAACCCGCCCCCTAGCAGTTTCGGCTCCAACCCTAAAAAGGCTAGGAACCAGGACAATCTTCTCATCAATGACCCCCTTTATAAACCCTTGAAGATTCCTTACAATCTTCAATACGGGACTAAACTTATGGGGTGTCACAATCCACCCCCCTTAAGGCACACGCATCCGCGCGTGTGGGACCCCAGGTCCGAGTGTTGAACCTGGCTCTGATACCAAAACTGTCATACCCCGACCTTTTAACCCTCAAACATTTTTTTTTTCTAAACATGAAGCATCGATGTGTGACTACACAACAATTCAAAAAGACGATGAGCCAAACAATTCAAAACAATGGGGCAGACTTTCATTTATATAAGAATTTCAATTCATACACAATCACATTTGTGTGTATGACAAAAATGCCCCAAACCACAACTTTGATACCTAACAAAAATAAGACATCAAAAGACCAAACCCTGACGTGCCGGCACTATCAAAACCTCCCCAGTAGGACGTGAGTGAAGCCATCTGATCAACCTGCTGCCCCGGGTCCGCCAAAACCTGAAAAGAAAAACAACTGAAGGCTTAGCCTTCGCAGTATGGCAACAAGCCAGCAAATCCCCAAACCCTTTAGGTATGGGCTCAACTATGAGATAAAGCACAATTATAAGAGCAAATCATCATCATGTCGTGACAGGACATAGTCAAATCATTGACAAGAAGGCCCCTAACATAGCCCACGATATGTAAAGGCCCCTCAATGGACACAGTAATACAATTTTTCAAATCACACGCAAAGCATGCTTAAACACATAAGTCTCATTCATTTCATTCACATTCACAATCTCCTTATTTACTTTAACTACAAAATAATTTACTATCATGTTGTGGTAGGGCACATAGTCATATAACTTATCAAGAAACTCTCATATATACCACAACATGATAGTAAATTATTTTGTAGTTAAAGTAAATGAGGAGAATGTGATTGTGAATGTGAACGAAATGAATGAGACTTATGTGTTTAAGCATGCTTTGCGTGTGATTTGAAATTGTATTACTGTGGCCATTGAGGGGCCTTTACATATCTTGGGCTATGTTAGGGGCCTTCTTGTCAATGATTTGACTATGTCTCGTCACGACATGATGATGATTTGCTCTTATAATTGTGTTTTATCTCATAATTGAGCCCATACCTAAAGGGTTTGGGGATTTGCTGGCTTGTTGCCATACTGTGAATGTTAAGCCTTCAGTTGTTTTTCTTTTCAGGTTTTGGCGGACCCGAGGCAGCAGGTTGATCAGATGGCTTCACTCACGTCCTACTGGGGAGGTTTTGGTAGTGCCGGCACGTCAGGGTTTGGTCTTTTGATGTCTTATTTTTGTTAGGCATCAAAGTTGTGGTTTGGGGCATTTTTGTCATACACACAAATGTGATTGTGTATGAATTGAAATTCTTATATAAATGAAAGTCTGCCCCATTGTTTTGAATTGTTTGGCTCATCGTCTTTTTGAATTGTTGTGTAGTCACACCTCGACGCTTTATGTTTAGAAAAAAAAAAATGTTTGAGGGTTAAAAGGTCGGGGTGTGACAATGTCCACCACAACAAGCATTTTCATTTACTGATGCCACAGATCAAGACTCGTTTATCCAATCCCTTGGCATTCCAATGCAGAAGAACTCATATGAATGAATGCATACAGAAATACAAATATCATAACTGGATTGGAAAACAATCGGTGATCACATGATGATTACATACATATATGTTTACTCACTTTTAACAACTACAAGAAAAAAATCAATATTGATTTAAACAATTCTGCTTCTCCTCAGACGCCTCAAAGAATAACATGAAAAAGGGAAGTTGAAGAATTAAATTGTCTGAGAATACACTTATGAAAGCTAATGACAGACTTAACGTATTCCATTGTGAATGAAATACAAAAAAGTGTTGTTGAAGCATAAGAAAACAAAGTGTACATACACAAAAATTTCATCAAACAACTTGAAGACTAGCACATTGAAGACAACAAATGAGTGAGAGACAGGAAAATATATCATACAAGAGCTGCGTCAGCCATGGCAGACGGAGAGCCTTAGCCAGAGAGAGAGAGAGAGAGAACAGGTTAACATAGATGTTTCAGAAACGAACTCGTACAAGAACATACACCAGCGATTAGGGCTGGGCCACCTTCATTCCGCATGTCAGGGTTGTAAATCAGAGACAAAGAATGAGTATCTAAGTTGAGAAAGGCGTTTTGTGTCGGCCATGGCCTACTCAGAACCTGGTGTGAGCGAGAGAAAATGAGAGGGAGTGGAGAAAGAAGGTTTAGTGCATACCTTGAAGAAGAGCGGGAGCTCGGAGGGAGACGGGTTGCATGGCAGTTGACGAAGAAGAGGCGCAGGGGAAGAGCCTGCGGCTCAGAGGTTTAATCGAGAGGAAAGGGAGAGAGTGTGTGGGCGGGAGTTTGGAAGCTTGGCTGGATTTACGTGTTAAGGAAAGCAAATAATTCTGAATACAATGACCGTTGGATAACTTTTTGGTTTCTTAAATTAATTTTCTTGCTTTCCATTAGTTATAGTCCAACTGCAGATTAAGAAGGATGTTTGTATTAGAATATTTCATTATTGAGATGGGAAAAATCTTTCCGATTCTCATTTTGATGTGTGTGTGACGCCTGAGAAATATATTTTCCAAAAATATATTTTTAAGTTTGATGATAAAGAAATATATTTCTGGATTTCCAGGAAATTAATTTTTAGTTTGATAATAAGGAAACATTTTTCCAGATTCACATTGAATTCATGTCCAGTTCAGTCAAGACTAATAAGAATAAAAAAGAAATCCTTCGTTTTGGAACTTCCACTTATATACAGTTGACTTTATGAAATCAACAAGACTAATAAGAATAAAAACAGAAAGCAGTTTGAATCCAGATCACAGACCACTGGCTGCAGCAACAGAGGATACAGAATCAGCAATGGCTGAATATTTTCATCAATCAAGATTTCTGTACATGATGAACATATGGATGCACCACCAAAGAAGTCGCAGACAACAGCAGAAAGCAGAACAGAAGGAGCTACCAGTTTTCCTTGACCATCTTTAACTTTTCCAAGACCGATTACAGACACGATTAATACACTACGGTGAAAATAGAATGAAAGTGCAAATTTGGAGGAAAATTGGTAGCTAAGTTGAATTCAGCAATCTGTTTCAGGTCATTATGAGGGATCCCTAAAAACAAGTCAGATGCTAAGACACAAAAAAATCTGCAATGGCTAAAAGCAGTAACCTGAAATGCCTTTGATATGATACTGTCGTGAAGAGAGACGTTATTCCGACAATTGCAGCAACTATATAGTCATGGTCCATCCGATTCAACCATCAGTTCTGTTTTGTACAGCTCAACAGATGCTGCTTCACTCTGTAAGATCACTACATCATCAAGTAAAATTGAAACCAATGAAGTCTAAAACCTAGTCATGACAAGCATGCTAACTTCCATTCAAGAACAAATCCATGTCCGAAGGCATACTGAAACCAAAATATCAGCACTAAAAATAAGCAGAGTGTAAAGAATAAACACCACGCTTAGAAGAAATCAAGACTGGTAAATTCTGTAGTTACCTGAACATGGCAGTCATGGAACATAGGCATAACAAGCATATATGCGGAGGAAAATGACCTGCTCTGGCTATCGATCCAGGAAACCCCACACAGACAGTGAAAAAGAGAGAGGGAGAGATGACCCCGACCAGAAAAAAAAAACAAGACGATACTCTCAGAAGAAGAAAAAAAAAAATCTCGCAAGGAAAAAACAGAGGAAAAAGAAAATTATCAAAGAAGGAGGAAAAAGAGGGCGCCCAGTGCCCACCTTACAGAGACAGATTAGGACCTGAGAGCAGTAGAAGTCAAGCTTAGGAAGAGGCCGCGCAGTTGCAGTAGCTTCGCACCGGCAAAAAAACCAGCTGAGGAGGTGCATCCGGGTGAAAATGAGAAGGGAGAGGCGGAGAAGCAGGTGGAGCAGTAGGGGACCCTGCTCCGGCTCGAGATCGAAACCCGCAGTGAACAACTAGGTGGGCGAAACCCTACCGGGAAAAGGATCCGGCAGCGGTCGATGAACTCCAGGCCCAGTCGGCTAGAGACCGGCGATTCCGACGGATTGGAGCCGGACTTCCTGCTGCCGGAAGGTGATTTTGGGTCACTGGATCCGTAATTCTTCTCAGGAGGAGGAGGACTTCTCAGGGACCGGAGAGGGACAAGAATCACAGTCGCAGAGGGGAATCGGAAGAGGCGAAGCCATCCACTCCTTGCTATTTCGCGCGCGGGGAATCGGAAGGGCGTTCCTCTTTCCCCTTCTTTCTTCCTCGTGATGGCGTTCCCTCTTTCTTCCTCTCGCACTGGACGCAATCCCAACGGGCATTTTCTTGCTCCCGGAAGGTGGAAACATATTTCCCGGAAATATCTTTCCCAAAACCCATCGAACGGGAAAAAAAAAATTTCTTCTTTTGATGGGAAGGAAAACTTTTACAGTTACCCACTAAGCCCACTAAAGATTCCACCACCTTTGGTAAAGAGGGTCCTACTCATCATCACAAGTTGCCAGCGTATCCTCATCATCCTGGTGATGGCTGAGGGGAGAAACCGTACTGCTGCAAGTGCGACAACCATCGATACCACGGTCACACGGTGGTCCTCAATTCAGGTATGTCGTCTTCTTACGCCATGAACCCTCTGCTTTGTCAGCATTTGCTTTTGATCGTCCCAACAATGAGTTATGGACCCACGACATCCAGGGAGCTTGTTCAGGGCATCTCTGAACAGTGAGGCCAATGGCCGCCCAAAAGTCCGCCGGTCGCCATTGGAGCCTGCCAGAGGCCCGGCATGGAAGAGGAAGACGTTGGGTCGTCGGAAAACGCTGCATGCCGGCGACCCAAGCCCTTTGACGGCATCCAAAGGGTGGCGTACACGACAGAGGGAGAAACCGCACGAGCTTAGGGAGCTACAGGCTGTCGGCGATGGCCACCGGCAGTGAGAGAGTCGTCGGGGTTTTTCATGTTATGTGTTGAAAAAATGCATATACCTTCAGACCCGTTCAAGAGTTTTAAAACCCGATTTGAGCCCTATTAAACCGTGCTTTGTCAGTGATTCAGACCATGTTAAACCGGTTCATATGGTGTGTAACCAGTTCAGTCTGTTTTGAATCCCATTTGGGTCTGTTTGGTAGAGGGAAAGGGAGGGATTGAGCAATCTCTCCCTTGTTTGGTAAGCTAATTAGAAAGGAAGGAAATGGAAGGAATGTGGCAAAACCTGTTTGGCAATGAGGGGATGGAAAGGAAAGGGAGGGGAGGGATTGTGTAGTGTAATTTCTTTCCCTCTCAATCCCTCCCAAATCGGACGAACTGGAAGGAAAAGAAAATGGAGTAAGTGCAAAAATAATGACTGCCTACAATACCCCTCCCCTTTCTCTTCCCTTCCCTTTCCATTTTGTTTCCTTTCTTTCCTCCCCTTTCTCTTCCCTTCCCTTTCATTTCCTTTCCCTCCCTTTCCCTCTTACCAAAACAGGGCCTTACAACCGATGGTTGTTTTATGAAAAGAGTGATCAATCAGAGTCAAGTGTTATTGGCCTCTCGAGCTTTGATCTTAGACCTCATCGCCTTTTGCCAATTTTCATCATTTTCGGCTTGAGCATATGAAGTAGGCTCACTGTATTTTTAAGAGACTAGTTTCATGAGCAGTATAAAATTTTGAAAAACCGGACACATGTATGTGTAGTTGGACACTTGTTACTCTAAATTATTGAATATGTATCATTCAGAGCAGCATTTCCACAATAAAAATCACACAACAAAATTGAAGACTTTGACATTCGTTTTGAATGCCTCAAATGATGTTGTTGCTTATTTGCAGTTGTCAGATTGACTTTTTTCTCGCGACTCATGACATGTTGAGATCGCAGTGGGTGGCTTTGTCATTCTATTTTTATTAACAGATAAATTTCTGCAATTTGAACTTTTGGCACCTTCTTGATTAGTACTATGTGATTTCTTTGTTCAAGTTGATGACGAGAGGAAACTTGATCAAATGATAACTGAAAATCATTAGCTGAAATAGCTATAATAGGCGAAGGATTTGGATTCTGCATATGCTTGAAAGGACACTCATACTCACTGAATACAACATCTCTGCCGACAAACACTCTTTTATCATCTAAATTGCACGCTTTTTACACAAATGGATATCTAAGAAAAATGCAACAATGGGCTCTAACATCAAATTTTGAATGAGGCTACAAATTTTTGGCAAACCATAGGCAGCCAAAGACTGCAAATGTCTATATGAAGGTTTTATGTTGTAAAGCTTTTCATACAGAGTCTTATTATCTATAACCCTATTGGGAACTCTGTTAATTGAATATGCTGCAGCTAGAACACTTTCATCCCAAAAGTATTAGGGTAATCCAACTTGATTCATAAAGGGGGCATTTGATACGCCGGAAATACACTGTAGCAAGGGATATATATTTGAAATTTTAAAATGTTTCCTCGTTTCATCGGAATGAAAAAAATGCTCGTTAAACGCATTTTCTAAAACTTCTTTCCGACGCGAGGGGTGGAAAAATAAACCCCGGTTTTTTTTTTTTCCCGTTAGGGCTCGCCTTCGCCTCCCACCCACCCAATGCCTCCCTCTCCCTCTTGGCAAGCCCGCAGCTGCCTCTTTCGCCCTTTCACTCTCCTGCTCCCTCATCCTCTCTCTCGTCCTCTCACTCTCTTGCTCCCTCATCCTCTCTCTCGTCCTCTCACTCTCCTGCTCCCTCGACCGTCTCGTCCTGTTCTCTCCTCCCTACCTCTTCGTTACTGCCACCTCCACCAGCTCCAGGCCTTCTTTCTGTCCGTTGGGTTCCCTGTGCTCACATTTCAGAGGCATCAAGATTTATTCCGCGCCCTCTCGTGCTCTCCCATTTCTTCTCTATGCTCTGCTGCAAGTTGCCTGCCCATCGTTGCCCGGAAAGAGGAAGAACTAAGGGGAAAGAGGAAGAAGGGAAGAAAGGGGGAAGAGGAAGATTCCACGGATTCCAATTTTTTTTCATCACCATTCCAATTTCACGCACAGCATCTCTTCCTCCTCCTCCTTCTTCCTCCTCCTCCCTTCCCTTCCCTTCTTCCTCCTCCTTCTTCCCTGGCTCCTTTCTTCCTCCTCTCTCCTTCCCTTTTCCCTCCTTTTCATCACCATTTCCATCAAACAAAGAAATTTTTTTCCAAAAAAATAATTCTTCTGTAACAAACAAAACATGGTTTTAGAAAAATGGAATTTTATTTCCGATTCTTCAATTCCAGAAATAAATTTCCAGAAATAAAAATTTCTGATTCCATTTTTCCACCCATCAAACGCCCCCAAAGAGTGTTGGTAATGTCAAGAATACAGTGATGTCATTGTTCCACCGTACTATTTGTTGTGGCGTGTGGACACAAGATTGTTGATGCTCTATTCCTTTCTTAGCAAGAAAAATTTTCATAAACTCAATGCCATTGTCTGTTCTCACTTGAGGAACCTGAATTTTGAATTGTCTCTCAACCATATAAAATGTATAATAAAATGTATACCAAGTGAAGTTGTTTCACTTTTATACTTCATCAAGAATATGCACAAGGCATTAGAAAAATAACCAACCACAGTAACAAAAATAGCAAGGTCTAGATCTTGATGCATGTGAACAAGGTCTCCATACATTACAATGGAGTAATTCAAATGGACTAGTAGAACATGACATATTAGGATCAATCTCAACTTTAACTGTTTTAAAATTTTGCGTACATCACAAAAAAAAACCTTGCAATTTTATGTCAGGATCATAGTCAGACAAGATTTATTCTTTGATTGACATGGGTGGCCAAGTCTTGAATGCCACAAATTCTTAGAACTTGAATTTAAACCAACAGAATGAGAGAATTGACTAGCATCTCTATAAACACATAGATCATCCTTCAATTCTTCCACTCTAGTCATCTTCTTGGAGCTCAATCTTGAAGAAATCATCCATCAACCGAGAAATGTATGCAACCTTTGGCCTGTGCTATTAACTTGCTTATTGAAAGCATATTATACTTGAAATTTGGTAGATAATAGACATTTCTGAGCACCAGATCGGCTGATAAAGCAATAATGCCAGTATGTGTAGCAAAGACTACTTTACCATTGGGTAATCAAATTGAAAAAGACATCTCTAAAGTAACGACATCAAACACTAATCCTAGAGATGAATAATGCATTTCCAGCCCATCAAACGTGCCCTTAGTGTGTCTCTTAAATGCGATTAAGTCGGTTTAATAGGGTGTCCTCGTTTTGATGCAGGACTGTTCTAATGGGTCCGGATCCAATACGACCCAACACAGGACACCACTTTTAGATCTATCGAGGCAGGAACCGTAAGGCCACTTGATGGTAATAATAATTACCGTAGCTATTTCTGTTGTTTAGTTTATTATTGTTAATTTGCTGTTACAATGCCATTGCCTACTGCATTTGATGATTTAGAGAAAATTAAGTTGGGTTTTCAATTTGGACAGTCAGTGATGGACGAAATTTGAGAAAATGGCTATAGTTTTGAGGCAGCAGGGGAACAACTTAGTTTTGTTGAATAAATTTGGGAAAATAGCTATATTTTTCGCTGAATGTTGCGTCCATGGGTGTCTTGTTTTTTTCTTGGCATTCTGAATCCGGTGCTCATGTGAATCTTTTTTCCTCTCGATTCTATTGCTCACATGATGCCTGTAGAGCTTCCCCCTTTTTTTTTTTTCTACTTGATGTGATATCCTAAATGCCTTTTGGCTTCTTTTCATGTTTCCTTGAGTTTAGAGCATACGAATGATCTGTAGTAGAGAAGAAAACTAGTAACCCTTGGCTAATGATGTGTAGGCCAAGCACATTTTCTGCTGAGAGCTGGCAACATTTGGCCTTATTTCTCCATGACGTTACCAAATGTTTCTCGAACTAGCATACCCATTTTTTGCACTGTGACTCGAAATGTTTCATGTGCAAGTGTGAGTGGTCTTCCATGATTTGATATTGCTAAGTCTTTTGCTAGGCATTGATATTGCTACATAGATGATCAGATGATTTTACTCTTCATTTAACGCTGTTGAACATTATGTTGAACTTCTTATGCAGGTTAAACTTTTTACAGCTTTGTGATAACGTCAGTCAAGTAGAGGAGGAAGCAGAACCCCTGAAAGCTCTGCCATGCCAAATTTTGACGATGTACCATTTCAAATGTTACAATATTGAATAACTGTCGAATATTTTGTATGACTATTGATGAAATTTTACTTGTTTGTATGGATATGTAAGTGAGAAGTTAAACGAGAGAAACAGTTGAATGTATGTGGGGAAAGTGTATATGATAAGCAAGTGGTGACCAGATCAGGTGATTGTTGAAACTATAAAACAGATATGTTACGTGTTCAACGATCATTTGAATTTTGTATTTGTAAAAGGTTGTGTTTGCTACATTCTTGGTTGTACAGGGTGTGTTGTCTTCATAAGGAGTTCACACGAATGAGTCCATCGGACTGCCAACTTATCTATTCCCAAATATAAGCGAAGACACATTCTTGAAAATTATGTGCCAGTGCCCTCTTAGTTTTCTAGGGAAACAGCATAAGATGGACATGTTTAGTAGACTCTCAAACAGCCAGAGATAATAAGCTATAAAAGAGCATTATCTATATCTTACGCATTGCACTCAAACAAATTGGGCACCTGAAAGAACAATGGAAACATAACGGATGGAAGAGCAAGAAGAATTAACTAGGTCCTGTACAGAAGCTGGCATGGGCCCATACAGTCACAAGATTTAGGAGCATTACTCTTGCAAATTGATGATTGCCAATCAAAGACACTTCCACAACATGCTTTATAGGTTCACGGCTTGAGAGAGAGAGAGAAAGATGTAGCTACAACTGCTGTAAACACAGCTCGTTCTTGCCATTGTGCTCCATTAAAAGCAAATGAAAAGTTGAATGTCCAGATGTTATAGAAATCAGCAAGTAAAGCTCGTTTGTGCAAAGCGCAAACTACTCATATGTTTATGTCTTATTCGTCCTATATAAAAAAACAAACACGAGTAGAAAGGAAAATGAAAATTGTAGGGCTATCCATAAAAGCAACCACCGGCAACAAATCCAACGTAAACAAAAAGCAAAATAAGGATTGCCGGAAACATTCACAGCATTACCAAAAAGAGAGAAAGAGAGAAAGCGTGAGAGAGAGAGAGGTTGGGTGGGTATCTCATAGTGCAGAGGTCGAAAAAGAGGGGTGAGATAGAGAGAACGCCTTATTGTTGAACCTCAAACACAACTTGCAGCAACAGATTATTTTTTCTCCTCTTTTCCATTTAAAGAGTGGAAGAGGATCTGTAAGAAAAGTGCGCTTTCAGGAAGGGGACGGCTATTTCTGATGGAGAAAGCAGCCTCCTCCGCAGTTGCTGCACAAGGGGACAGGTCAGGTGAAGATGGCCACCGGCGTCAGCAGGGATGCACAGGTGATGGGTAAGGGCAGTAGGCGATGGGTAAGGGAAGGGGAAAGAGGTGGAGTGGGTGGAGCAGAGAGGAAAGAGAGTGGACTGCGGAAATGACGTCCAAAAAATGTTGTGTGCGTTTCCCGCCGGTTCGACACTGTTTCTAATATGGGCCACTCGATCAAGCGCGATCGAACGACACATAGCGGTGGAGTCCACTGGGTTACTTTGCCCTCCGGTTAAATCGAAGAATTATATATATATATATATATATATATATATATATATATATATATATATATATGTGTGTGTGTGTGTGTGTGTTGGTGTGTACGTGCAAACGTGTGTGTGTGTGTCTCTGTGTGCACAGTTGTGCCAAAAGGTAGATATAGTTTTCCACTTTTCTATCTGAATCCCTTGTATTTTATGGCACTTTTTCCTTTCTTGTTTCCTTTTTCAAGGGACGCAAACAATGAACACAGCAGTGTATCCTGGTGTCTACTAAAAAGGAAAAAGGAAAAAAAAAAGAAGGCCGATAAATAACCCACAGCAGGAAGGAAGAAAGAAAACTCAGAGACGCCAGAAAAGAGCCTAGGAAAAGATCAAACAGACAGGTGATGTGACAAACGAGAAATAGAAAAAAAAAACCTGAATCACTGATTTAAGTCGGTTTGATTCAATTATTCGACATAATCAGTTGGAGACGATCAATGAAATTGAGGCAGACTGACTAAAACAGGTAGGGGAATTGAGAAAACTTCATTTAGGGCAAACAGAAACTGAAAAACATAAAGAAATTACGGGAAACAAATTCAGGACAAGAAGCAACAAGTGATAGTCGAGGCAGAAATCAGAGAAAAGAGAGAAGAAAAGGAAGAATAACGTTAGACACAGAAAAGAAGAAATAAATCACAAGAACAAGATTAATAGAGTGATCAGACCTCTAGAAACACACCTTCTGGATGAACATTCAATCCAAGGATCAGATTTGCTCTGATACCAGTAAGATGGATACCCACACAGCATCGCAGTATTGTAGGGATG
This sequence comes from Nymphaea thermarum, assembly GCA_011799765.1. Taxonomy (NCBI): domain Eukaryota; kingdom Viridiplantae; phylum Streptophyta; class Magnoliopsida; order Nymphaeales; family Nymphaeaceae; genus Nymphaea; species Nymphaea thermarum. The sequence continues at coordinate 19,544 of JAANDH010000351.1, forward strand.
ATACAATACCTCACTTTCACTCGTCTTTATATTATATATGCAGTCAATCAAGTCTCAGTTTATGTGTACGCCAGAGACAGAAGATATGGATGCTGTGAAGAGGATACTTGCACACAGGAGAAGCAGAGAGGAAAAGGCAATTAGCAGGTAAAGTAATACGGAGGGGCTACTGCCTCTATAAATATGAAAAGGGACACCTGAGCTAGAGCTCCAAAGCTTCCGTTGGGGCTAACCTCAGGTCAAAGGTCAATCCTGACCAAAAATAATGAAAACAGAAAAAAAAAACCAGAAAGAACATTAAAAATACAGTGATAATGATATATATTATATATATATAGATAACTATATAAAGTATATATGCATTTACATAGGTTCTAAATTCTAACACAAATAAGAACCACTGGTACATGAAACCAGCATCAAGAACAAATTACAGCACACAAGCTATTTCAAACAGTGGAATCTATGGGACTAGCTCTCAAACTCCTGAGTTACAAGAATCACACCAGCCCAAAAAACAAGAAACTCAATTGGGCAAGAACTCAGCTACTGACAATCTATTTCTGCTAAATGACCAACAATCTCGAAAAAGAAAGCTAAAACAGACTAATTACTTAAAAAAAGAGAACCATGAAAGTTTTGAGCCACAGATAGCCAGCAATAAGTACGGAACAACAAAATGTGAAATTGTGGTTTTCGTTGATCAATTTCCAGATAATGAGAGAAAACATGCAGAAGATGACAGGTTGCACCGACTATTAAAACTGATATTCATTAGATTTTTAAAGCCACGATAAGCAGAATCTCCCACAAGGATACAAGATATTTTATTTACTCAAACAATAAATACAAAATGCAAAAGCTGACCCTCAGATAAGTTTTCTATAATAGCGTTTAAAATAGAATTGATGCACACAATTAAACAGTGCCATATTACAACTTGTAATTTGATTTACACCCTCCACCTCCTATCACTGTTGACTGTAATGTCACATGTATGATATACATACATAATGTAACTTTTATTTAGAAACTGGAACATGTAAAAATTCCAATTCGTCAAAACTCAAAAGACTAAATCACAAACTGCTACAGTTAATTAATAACATTAGGGATGCAAACTGTGTGGATATTATTCAGAGTTTCAGTCATTTTGGCTATACCAATTTCTATCTGAATACAATTTCTCATTTATTTGTAATTGTATAACGTCTTCAACTAAAAGAATAGCACTGGAATCAGGAATAGTTTAAGCATCATTTAAATTTTAAATTGCAATTATGGAAACATGAAACAACTACTTCATATGATGACCTACTAGGAAAACTTTTCAAGGATAAAGATCCTGGGCCAAATTTAAACATTATACTTATTATATTTACAACTTCATCCAAGAAGTCATCGATGAGCCATCTCCTGCAACATAGACCTTGAAAATTGATATAAGTTGCCAACCTGTGATTTCAGGAGTCCATTTAATATTGAAAAACTAGAATGGCCATGTAGACTTTGATCTATTCCCTACAGAATCAAGTTCCTTGAACACCTTTGAAAAACATTATCCAAGACCATCAGAATCTNGCTTCCCCAGGATGATCTTCCCAATATTTCTCCTGTCCAATTCAAAGGAAAATGAGTTCTTAGGCTATATGTAACTACAGCCCCTTGATAACTATTAGACACAATGCCCATCACCACAGTCAAAATTTCGGTAAGAATAGAATGATCAATTATGAAGAGTCTGATGGGCACTGGTGCACTTTTGCCCAGTTGTTTCTTGAGTGTCTAGTTTCTTTGGATGACAATCGACTTATACAAGATTCAAGATGCCCCCAATAATTATTCTCCTTGATTTTAATTCAATTCCTTGAACCCTGTTTTCAAAAACTTTTCCCTCTATCCTTTTTTATGTGCAAATCCAACATCTACTTTTGCTGTCTTATCTTCTAATTTTTTTGCATTTCTATACTACGTCAAAGCTTAAGTTGCAGGCCTGGCCTCCTTTTTCCTTCCAATAGAAGAAGGACGAGAGAGCTGTACAGAACCACATGGAAACTGAGAACGACAGTCAGAAAGATGCATTATCTTTCTCATAGTTTTTGTGAAGCGTTTGTAAAAAGAATGTCAGAAATTTATGACATCTAACCTAATTTCCTTCAACTGATCATGAATACATTCAAAGGAAACCCCTGAAGTACAAGCTATGTTCAATAATTACAAGGACAACCACAAAAGATAGGATATGTACCTTATAAAGTTGTTCAGTAATAGCAGATCCAACAACACCAGTGTAGAACGCAGATATATAAATGGAAACAAGTGGTTTAAAAGATCTGGGTCGTCTGTAAGGCTCTACCAAATCCCAAAGATATGTCTTTTCCCATCGTGTATATAGCCAGTTTGCATACGAAGTCCATAACTTGCTTGTAAAGTTGGTCGTCATATCTGGGCAAATCAAACAATGTACATACATTAGCACCTCTAGTTCCTACAGATGACACACAATAAGAGAGAGAAACGAAAACACTCAATATATGTGGAAACTCAACAAACATATGCATTAATGCGTATACACATTAGATGGAAGTTTGTTCATTCATGTATGAGTTATTTACAGTAGGTGCTTCATAACATTTTTGGTCGATGGGAGAAAAATAGAGAAGCATTGTGGAATCGCCCACCATTTTAGTCCTCTTCTATCAGTTCTTAAGTCTTAACCGAAAAATAATAGACAATTGGTAGTCAAAAATATCATGTCTTCATTAGTCTAAGACAATGCTTCACTATCAACTTGCAGCCCAATTGAACAGTAGAGAAAGTGACACCAAAAAAGCAAGCAAGCTTTACCATCTTTTCAAAATAATATAAATGGATATACATACCGACATCCTTCAACAAACCAAGTGTTCATCAAACTTGTCCCGCAGCTGAGAGATGGATCAGGACAAGTTCAACATGCGGACAAACTTGTTTGAACCCAAGCTTAGTCTCCATATATTTTGTTCCCTCTTTTTGAACCAATGTTTTTGTAGCAAGTAACAATCAATAAAGCAACCCAGCCTCCAGAACCAATCTAGCCCGTAGAACCAACCCAACCATCAATACCAACTCTGCAATGTTGAGGCCTTGAGGGCAGTTTCGTGTCCTTGGCTGTCAAAGTATCAGGAACTTTGTCTTAATGGGCTAGAAGCGGAGTACTCATTGGGACTCCACAAACCAGCATCCAGATTTTTCCCACAATGATCATTGCCTTACAGTTTTCCCTTCACTAGACCGCAGACCACCATGTGCAGTTATGGCTACTAGAAGAATTAACCTTAATCAATGCATTAACTTCACTACTATGCACATCCCGAGTGCTACCTTTTGCTTGACTTGGGTCTGATTGCTCATACATACTTGCCAAGAAAATGTTACTAAAGCTGAGCAAATGACCTATACCATGTGCTTGGCTGGATCTGACAAAGTCAAATGATAAGAAATGCATGGAACACTAATTCATGCAAAACATGGACTCAAAATTTGTCAGTTTGAATTGTTTTCTTTTAGTAAAATGACACAAGTACCATCAAAGAATCCTATATATGAGCTAGGTTTAAACTCATTTCAATTGTATATAGGGCTGAACAAGCAACTCTAAAGCCCTGAGAAGATGCTTGATAGCTGGTCAGAAGCAGAATGGACACCACTGTTACTATTGAGTCCCAGACAGGCGTATCAAATGCCACACAAGAGAATGGTGGAACAACCCACTCTTCATTCCCTATTGATCAACAAAAACTGTTCCACCAAATTAAGGGAACGAACAACCTATTCTTTTGCTTTGAAGTATTTACGAAGTGTTTTCGATCAATTGGTGAATTATCCACCAAAAGGAGAAAAAAAGTCGTAAACATGTATAATATGCAATTGAAAACCAAATTCAAACGATGAAACGAAATCGTGCGTTAAGTTGGATCCTCTTCATAAACAGTGCCCAACCTAACCCTACTTTTCTCATGCAATCCATAACCTTATACTGGCGTTGGCAGCCAAAAAGCCTCGGGCGGTGGTTTTGGAAGATACCTCAGTGTCACACACACACACAGAGACACTGAGAGAGAGAGAGAGAGAGAGAGAGAGAGAGAGAGAGAGAGACCTCAGACGTGGGCGGCAGATGGTGGGCTTGGTATTCGGGGTAGCGACCCGCGTTGGTTCTTAAACAAGGGGAAGGAGAGTCAACGGAGCCCCTGAGGAGAAATCGTTGGTTAAGAGCCTCCCTCTCTGCCCTAGCATAACCAGAAAGCTACAAGAAGGAAAGAACAGCCATGCTCGACCTTGTTACCGTGCGCAAAACCGCCGGTAGCGCCGGTAAATCTCAAGCACGCATTCAATTCGTCTACTTCCAGAACAGCACCATTATAGTACAAATGTTTGGTAAGCACCGGAAAGAGGATAACCTACAAGCTGGAGGAAGGAGAAGGCGCCAAGGACGATGAAAAGGAAAAATTTCTGCAATTCAACCAATCAAAAGTTTTGGAAATTATAAGGAGAACAACAAATAGAGAAATGGGTGAAGAAGAAGGATAGTTGGCGTCCAAAAAGATCTGCAGAACAGGGCCGACTCACCTTTTCTCCTTGTACCGTGGAAGTTTTGTTTTCTGAAAAATGAGATCCATTTCCCATTTCTTCAACGGCCCCGAAACGGGTCCAATGGTCTGAATCGGCCTGAAACGGGGGAACAGGCCGAACCGGGCCGCCGTTATCTACGGCGCAGCGATTCGCTGATCGCGGCAAATGTCTGCCGCCGTGAATCACGGCGCTGCTGCCTCTGCTCCGGTGGTCCAGAGGGCCACTGGCAGCCTTCTTGTTTCTTCTTGCAGCAGAAGGAAAGAAAGAACAAAAAAATTGAAGAAATAACAAATTTGAAATTTAAACAACTGAAGGGTTAAGGTATGTCCTTATCCCTGTTCCTGGACAAACAAAAAATGTTATGTTGTTGATCCATGTTCTTGGAGTTTTAAATGTCCTATTCGATGCATGAATGTGTTCCTTTCTCTGTTTTTCGATCCTTGAATGACCTTGTAATTATGGTTTTTGTTACAAAACCAGTGAGATTCATTTTGGAAACCAGAAGGCAAGCTATTTATTTCGTATGAGCTTAAAGTCCAGAACCTCAATAATTTGGATTAATAAAGTTTATTTGATTATCCATGGTAAGATTAATTAATTTTTTTTCAAGCTTATGAGTTCTGAGAGCCAAGTGACTCTTAGTAACTTGATTGCAATTTAGTAAGAAACAATGAATTGTTCAACTTATTTTAGCCACCTACTTCATAATTTTCATGAAAAATATGATTGTTACCAAGAAACTAGTTGAGGTTGATTGAAGAAATATAATTCAACGGTCCCTCAACCCCAATATGAAATAATGGAAATAAAGTAATAAGTGTATACCAACCTCAAAAAGCGTGTCCATACATACTCCAAATTGGTGTAACGAGTATCGTGCACCACTACATAGCAAACACACATCACTATTTAGATCTAGGAGAAGTTTGTTGCACATCCATAACAAAAGGGTCAATCTTTCATCCACGTATGAGTATGTGCTTACCCCCTAAATTTTCTCAGTTTTTTTCAATGGCAATTTTGAAAATTTTCAAGAAAATTTCTAGACCGAAGTTGATGTCTGCTTAATCCAAGCCTAGGTCCACTTGCAAAAATTCAATGAATTGGCAAAATTAGGATTTTTGTCAAATGTATGCAAAATTCTAAGATTAAGTTTGGGATCGATGCAAATTAAAAATCTAATTCTCAAATTTACAATGGAGATTAAAATTCTCATTAGTGAGAATTAAAATCTTCTTTCAATCCTATTTCAACACGAATAGAGAAAATAGGTTAGCCTAACTCTCTCTCTCTATTCTCTTTCTTAGATTTGTTCAAGAAAAACCCAACTCGAGAAAAATCTAGGAATTAATCGCCTAAAGAGAAGATTTCCTCAATTTTCCGAAAAAATTTTTAGAAAAACAATTCACAAGAATCCCAATTCAGATTTAACTCGGATCATTGAGTTAATCAATTCCCAATTCAAACAAGTCAAAAGACTCTTTCAATCTCAATGTGCCATGATAAAGCACTCGAGGCTAGATCACACTTAAAGAGTGGCTCAAGCGAGCTTACTCTATTAAAAAATTTTCCAAATTAAATAATCTGTTTTTTGAAATAATGAGAAACCGAGCCAGCATTTGCAAAAATATATTCTTCGTCACCCTCACTTGGAATTTCTGAAACGGCAAGAGGAAAGTCCAAAAAAAAAAAACTTGCCTCCCTCCCCAATTCCAATTTCAAGAAAGCTAAACTAGTTTTAAAAAATATATAAAAAAAAATTATGGGGCACCCCATTTGGGCCGTCCCTGCTGGTTCCAAGGAGGGAACCGTAAAAATGTGGTTGAGGGAAATGGGAACCAGCCATTAAAGACATTCTCCCCTCCCTCTTCTTTCTTCTTTGAATTCTAACTAACTGGTCCGACCATGAAAACCCAAGTCCAGCTCGGGTTTGACCGATTAAATTAAATTATCGGACCTAACCGGGCCTCATATTGAATACCCACCAGTGGCCCAACCCGGTACCCAACCTCAATGCTTACTTGATTTTCAAGCTAAACAAGAAGGACAAGGAAGCCAAAGTAGGAGAGGTGATTGGCAAGGGAGAATGTGCCTTTGCGTGCAGCTCTTGCTTCCTCTCCATGCCAAAATCATGGAGATTGCTCCATGATTTCTCGACTTCTCAAGAAAATTGTCTAGCACCAAGTCATAATGACTTTCTGCCTACATAATGACTTTTACGCCACTCTCTCAAGCTCTCAATCTTCAAGTTCCTAGCAGCCAACAAGGAGGCATTTCAGCATTATGCGTCAACTCGATTCTCCTTCAGCCCAAGCTTCCTAGGCAGCTCCAGCTCTAACCGATCTCTTCCATCATTGTGCATTCGAGGTAGGCGCTTTCAGCATGGTTCAAAAACCGAGTCGTCTAGGCTGACTCCCCCTACTCAAGACATCACAGCCCAGCCGAGCCAGGCCTAGACGTCTCCTCCACACAAGACGATTCAGTCTAGTCCCTCCATATCTTAGGCATTTCAGCCTAGTGGACTTGCTCGTTCAAAGCCCTTCCGCCAAGTTGACTCCCTATCTAAAACGACTCAGCCCAGCTGGTCTTCAATCAAACAGCGTCCTGCTCCAGCTAATCGTTCGCTCAAGGCCTCCCAAGCTGGTTCAGTCCAGCACCACCTAGCTGCTCAAGGCATCTTCAAATCAACCTCCACCCAGGCAGGCTTTTCGTGTTCGCCTCTCACAATTCCTAGCAAATCAGGTCAGCTACCTCCCTAACTTGCATGAAATTTGTAATTATATCGTCATGCATGTCTGAATTTTTTCCAAAAGAATGAGGATCAGACCTTGTTTGGCAGCCACAAAGTAGCTGGCTGCTGACACAGTCAGACCGACTCCACCATGGCATGCATTGCAGCAGCCTTGGTGAAGTCGTCGCCTTTTGCTACCAAGTTAAAAACTAGAGTTCAGACGCCCTTAGTTTTTAACCCCCTAACGCCAAATCAAATGGTTTCATTTCTCCTATGCAATTAAAACTAGCAAGTTAATTTTTAGCTAGCCAAATGTTGCTGATTCATCACCATAATCTAGACCCTAACCAGTCCTATAGTTTGAGATTTTTTCGCCAAGCTATCTAACTCAAAATGACATATCTCTTGTTGTTCCAAAATAGCGTCCTTTATACATGATTTTGCTCATTCTAATATTCATGATTGATGGCATTTTTCTAAGCATTGTCTTGCTGGACATGGTGGATGTTCCATGAGTGCCTCTTTATGTGAGTGATGAATGGAAATGACATACGAATCATGGGTTTGGGTTGGGATTTCTTCTATTTTTAAAAGCTGGGAATGCTGTCCAGCTGGGTCGATATGAAGAAAATATACATGTTAATGCATATGTGCATGCCTTCTCATTATCTTCCTAACCATTTGAGCTAAATTTCTACTTTCAAAAATCAGAAAATGATGTTTTCAAAAACTGATTTAAACAAATACCATTTGTTCAATATTGGATGAATATATACCCACGGCTTGGGCAAGAATGCAATTCTTTCATCTATCTGATTGAATGAATGAGTGCAATGTGAGAGAGAGAAGCGCACCATGCATGTTCTCTTGAATGCAAATGAACTGGATCTCATAATTTTACCAAAACGGTTCCATCAAGGAATGGATCTAATCAATCCATGACTATGATCAATCTTAAAATGAAACAAATCAAGCAAAATGTGCTCGTTTACAACCTATTCCATTTCTGAAATTCAGAAATCTCTAAAGATTTTTGGAAAACAACAATTAACAAGAAAAAAGAATACTTATCTAGTTAGATTTCAAAAGAAACCCCTGGATCTAAAACAAATGTTTTCGCCAACTCCAAAACCCCTAAAGAAATCTAATTCTTACAAAAAAATCATTTGGAAGTACGAATTTCCAAAGATCTCATCATAGCTCCATCTTCCAGGTCCTACATATTCAGTAATATGAACTCACTAACATATATGCATATATAATACATGATATGAACCTGTATAGAGCACATGATATGGTATGAACAGTAATATCACATGCACAATCATCAACATCAAACTTACTATTTTAAAAATCTTTAAACATTTTTCTAGTTATAGCCATACAAAATGAATTGTTGCTTTCTCGTGTAATTGTTTGTGCTATAATTTTTTCTTCTCAATAAGTTAGTATCTTGTGATGCATTTTCATTGTCAAGAAATTGTTCTGGATCTCTATTCTCATCGATGATAAAATTGTGCAATACACAAGTAGTTAAGGCAATCATCAACTGCTTAGAAAATAAATACTCTACTTATACTTTTAACACGTTCAATCATCCCCTCAACATCCCAAATACTCGTTCAGCTATTGTGCATAGTTGAGAATGTCAATGGTTAAATCATTCATCTACAGTTCTTATCAACAACCTTACCTGTTAAACTTAGACACATGATAGTGGGGACCAAATAAGGTGCTAAGAGACTATGTATGTTAATCCTCATCCACAATATAATATTTTTCTATAAAACATATTCATTGCCATCAAATGTTATGATATTTTTAGTGAAAACAGCTATGTGATGTTCTCACCTTACAGTGTCATGAAATGGTCACTTTCATGATCAAGTGCACTATGAAACACCATTCAAACTATTGCACTTTCACATCCTACCATCACATAGTCGAATCACATGTCAAAGTCAATTTACACAGTACCCGTACCATGAATTTCAAAAACACCGTACCAGTACCCGTTTTCCCGTACCCGTACCCAGGTGACATAGGGAGCGAGAGAAGGAAGGGGAAGGATTGGGGGAGGGGAGACGGAGGGGGAGGGGAGCGAGGGTCGGAGGGGGAGGGCCAGAGGGGGAGAGGGAGATGGAGGGGGAGGAGGAGGGCCGAAGGGGGAGGGGAGATGGAGGGCCAGAGGGGGAGAGGGAGACGGGGGGAGGGGAGCTGGCTGGATCGGGCTAGGCTGGGCCCGGCCCGGGACCCGTTTTTCCTGGCTCGGATTTGGGTCTGACCAGGCCGCGTACCCGACGGCGGCCCGGCTCGACGCCCACCCTTAATCAATAGCCCCTAAACAATCCTATGTGAATTTCAACAAGGTAGATGTCTACAAACATCTACATATAAGAAGGAATTGAACATGCATAAGATAACATAATTGCATTTACCTTAAAATATGGTTCAAATCCATTGTCACCTCATATTTTTCTTGGGATGTCATTGTCTATTTTTTTTTCTATAACATCTTCTTAGTTGACGAATTTCATGCAATAAAAATGTTACAATATTTACTTATTGTTTACAATGAATGTTAAAATATATTTTTATACACATAATTGAACTCATTATGTTCAACTGGTAGGAGAAATATAGCTAAGTATTTTTCGATGCCAACGGTATGAACATTATGCAAAAGATTCTCACCTCTCAAGATATCACATAATCTCACAAATCTGTGTTGGTCCATCATAATAAATCCAAACCATTCTTTGGATGACTGTTAATTATGTTATAATGAAAACCAATCCCACATTTCGATATGGATGAACAATTTGTCTACATTTATTTACTAAATGTCAATATCAAAAGAATGTAAGAACTGACATGACTTGAATCAATATTTCCTCAATTTTCTCTTCTGATGTCATTAATGCAAACTACATATAAAAATCAATAGATATCCATTGCATATTTATCCAATATATAAGTACATAACTATAACATACACATACATGTTATCTTCAAAAAAATCTAGCCATGTATAATACCATGTAAATGGTATCACACACAAAGACAAATGTTTAGAACAAAATATTATAAGAAATGAACACAAGATAAATGAAAAAATACCTAATCATCCAAGTTTAAGAATCAACCAAGAAACTCTTGCTTGAGGATCAAGGTCGAGGAAGACTTTGGGTCATTCTTTCTCGATCAAGAAATCAAAGGCATTTTCTAACATTTGTGCAGTTATTTCACCCATATCATGCATCTCGTGGAATAAATTTGCACAATCATTATATTGTCTTGCCCTAGAACCCTCACATAGCCCCTTCTCATTTTCGGCAATTTGCTCCATCATCCCATGAACTTGCTCATCCAACTCAAACTTCCTTTTTTTCAAATTATTTGTTATCCTAGTATTGAATGAAAATGCTTATGGTATTAAAGTAGGTATTATGAAGGGATTATCTACATTTAACATGTGAGCAAAACTTTCATCATATTTCTGTTGTCCCATGTTATTAGAATGACTGCCAAGAGTTATAGGCACGTTGTTAGTATTCTCATGGTCAAACAAACTAGTAACTACAAATTGCCAGTGCATTCACATTTTTAAAAATCTGAAGTAGTTCTTTGAAATACTTCCATGATTTTGCACTTTTGAACTTTTTTTACTTGGATATTTCTGCAACTTGAGCAATAGTTGTAGACTATATATGTAAAATACACACAAATGACATAGTGTCATAATAAAAATTTTGACTTACTTGGATATATTCTATCCACACTTGATCAACAACAGCAGCACACTTCAATTTAGGATCTCATTCATGCCTACCAGTGTTCAATATTCTCTTGCAAGTGGTCATGGTTTGTTTTGCAAGCTTCAACTTGTCACATATTTTCTCTTTCATGTATGTTGGTCCACACTTCTCTACCATTTTGGTTTCACGTACTGTATTTAGGATTTTGTTTTCAACCCTTCACACAATCATACCAGCTGTTCTTGCTATGTCTATTAACACTTGCATTAAGTAATCCCATTGTCCTTCAGACCATTGCATATGTGATGATTGGGAATGCTCCACGTCCATTCACAAATCTATCCCATAGAAATTCTTAAATATCAATTAAAACAAAAAAAACAACTGATATTGTAGTACAACAATTATCGTAAGTTCCATCACTATATATATAATATTAAACAACCAACAACATGAGTAAAGAAAAGAGATTCCTCTTGGGATGGAAACTTCTATTGAATGTGGCACCATATGTGGGTGTTTTTCATTTGCTTTGAGGAATCTATGCAGCCAAAATGAGTTTCTATATAGGAATGCAGTGTTATAAATAATGTAAAATGCTAGGCTGAGATTTATGGGTGATACTTATACATGACTCACTGGGGTTAGATCCAACATTTCAAGTGTAGTAAAAAACTAGGTGTTTAAGGATGTCAAAATGGTCAGATTAGTTATTAGTTTGACTCAACATGTCAGCCTTAAAAGCAAAGAAAATAATGGTTTGGATTTAGATCAGTTGAACGCATGAAGACTCATATCAAAATTAAATTTTGTAGAACTAAGAATTGCAAAAAACCACCATCATAGAACTGATCCAAATCTGCACCCTACATAAGCATAAGTATGATGTTGGTTGTTGAGGTTATAGATGCCTATGGTGCCATTATGAAGGAAGAACATCCTTATTCCTCTAGCGCATAAATAGAAGGTTGTTTTCTTGATCAGGAAACAAAAACTCCGCCTATTGACTACATGTTGGCCCTCCTAACCATACCATCCATCTTTCTAGTTACAATGAATGGAGGAAGGCTTGCTGAAGCTTTATTGGCAAACTAAATTGCATAGAAGAGTTGCATGGAGATTTTAACTTGTCGATGTTTGGTTTCTCTCTCATAAGAAGGAGAAGCTAACACTTTTGTAGACTAGCTAAAACAAGAAATGAATTTAAGAAAACAAAATAGAAGCTTGCTCCTATAAGAGAGGAGTACAAAGTGTTGTGGTTTTAAATCCCTCCTCAAAAGTATCCACCAACATAAGAACCTCAAAAAAAGCAAAAAGAACCTTCTTGCAATAGAAGAAGAAAAAAATCATTAGTCACTTGAAAACACCTAACATATGGATCATTGTAAATGCATAAGGTAAATAGAGAGCTATAACAAACCTTTACAAATTTGGATAATGAGGAAACAAAGGAGGTTATTGAGGAGAAGGCCATCTTGAATTGAGTAAAGATTGAACTCTTCTCTACATAAAAATAGGAAAAAGGAAAAGTGAAAGAAACCAACTTTGATTAAAGCAAGAGATGAAGAGCTTTTTCTGAGCAACACATTTTATATGTCTTGCTACTAACAATGATGAAGATGAGCAATGGCTAAACTCAATGAAAATTGCTAACAAATAAAAAAAAGATATTTGACCAAAATAAGCATACAAGAAGGAAAACAATACATAAAGCTGACATGATTAGAGTATAGGAAGGAGATGCACAAGATATGTGGACATGCTATTTAAGTTGGTTAGGCATGTTCTACAACCCAAACACAACAATGATACAATAAGATAAATCAATAGTCACATAGACAAGCATATGGCAATAGAGAAAGAGGCACACATCATATTGGAGAGAGATAGGGCAATAGACAAAAATATGGACACAAACAAACGCCATTTTTGTTGAAGAGCAACATAAATTTAGGTGTTTCACTTTTTGAGATAGAGTGATAAAAAGAAACGAAGACACCGAGCAATAAGGATGCCATTAAGGATGGGCACCAGGTTGGGTACTCAATAGGTACCTAGTAACCAACCTGACTTGGGCCTGAAAAATATGCTCTGGGCGTGCCCAATTTATCCTGATAAGTCATTTTTAATATTATTTTTATTAATGTTTATATATAATTCTGCATATTTATTATAATTAATTATATATATATATATATAATTTTATATTTAAAAATATATTTTTTAATTTAATCAGGTCAAACTCGGATTTCAGGTGTCGAGCCAGGCCGGTCCGGTGCCCTAGCCCAGATGCCAGTAACCCCAAATATGATTCTTTCGGCACCAGAGACTGCAACACCTGATTTTAGGGCGTCTCACCATCTACTATGGCACAAATGAATCCTACGACAATTTCCTTCATTTGAGCAATACATCAATAGAGGCATTGGAGAAAGGTATCTTTCAATCACAAATTATTTTAGGTCACCAACATGGACTCAAAAAATTTGTTTTATTTACATATTAGTTCATCTCATTGCATAGTTTATTACATATTTGTGTACTTTAAATATAAGATTTCTTATGTGCCATTTGGATGACACCCCCATCTAATTCAGTTTTATAAAAACTTAGTTTAATGAAACCAATGAGAGAAAACTTGGTTTGTTCATTTGGATGATGCATGGAAAACATGTTATTTTTTATGAATAACTTGAGTGGGGTTATGTTTTTCATTCCCTTTTATAAAATCAGTTATTGTTAAAATTGAGTTTTCTTGAAACACGGCTTTAATGGCACACAAATACTAGAAAAGCCTAATTTTTATGTGAAAAAAGGTTTTGGGGTGTCAAATAATGCTCCTCAACCATAAATTTCTGGCACTAGGCTCTTTACCTTTTTAGGACATCTATGGTAACTACACCCCCCCTTTAAGTAGGAAAAAAATGGATGCTTATGATTATAAGCCTTATGATTGGATCTAGGGCCATTAATGGTTATAGCTAGATGCAGTAGCCCTAGGACTCTCTTTCTTTATATCTCTATTGAAATTTGTTAGGCAATCAATTGATTGTTTTTTTTGGGAAAAAGAACTTCCTTTTTTGTCGCAACCAATTAGTGAGATTTCTTTTTTTCTTCATATATTCATATTTGTGTAAGTAAGTTTGTCATGGTTACATAATCTTTATGAAATTTGACAAAGTTAGATTTTTATATTGATATAACCTAATGTTGCTATCACGATCCAACCCACTCTCCCACTAGGTTCAAGCCCCTGTTCTGATAGATGCCAACCCGCCCCAAAAGTATTAATGCAGACAGTCTTCTTGCCCCAAAAATTGTAGTATTTGAAGCACCTACTCTGGCTTATGTGACTAATGTGGCTTCCCGTATACAACCTATCCACTAGGAGACTGTGATCAGAGATATCTTTATTCAAGATTTTTGTTGCACTATCTTTTCCCTACATGTTTTTTCAAATTTGATTGATGCTCATGGAGAACACTCAAAAAGCCTTTCTGATTATTAGACCATGAGTATTTTTTTTTTTTTTTGCATCTTACAAAATAAAAAGGTTACAATTCCAATGAATTTCTTAAAGTCATGACAAGAATGACTAGGGGGGGGGGGGGGGGGAGAGGGATCTCATCCTTGCAGTGACACATAGAGTTGAAATCACCTAGTAAAGTGATCAAGATATTCATAACCTATTCCATAACCCACCCCACTCTCACTCGGACTCAGGCTTTGATCTGGCATATCCCAACCCCGCCAGAAGTTTTGGTTCATCCCCCAAAAGGGATAGGAGTCAAGACAATTAATCATGTGACCGGTCATCTTATACATCCCCAAAGATTCCTATCAATATTCAATACATGACTATAGTCTCAAAAAGAATCTTCAAGGGCATATGTTTGACATATAGAATGTCATGGTTTATTGTCTTTCTTGGTTGAAACTGAAGCTGCTAAGGGGTAGGTTGGGATCTATCAAACCACAAGCCCAAGCCTAGTCTGAGAGTGGACCAGGTTCTTATAGTAGTATTAAACTCCGTTCAACACTTGGGCTTAGGGTCCTATTTGTTTCTGAATATTTCTTTCGGTTTTCCACTAATAATTTATTTTAAAGTGAAAAAAAGGACCCACTCATCAATACGAAGCTTAGCCATCCTAGCACCTTTACCAGGGTTAACTAAGCAAAGGATATCCTCAATGTATTTTCATACTCACTTAAAAATCATCCTCAACCCATGTGTAGTATGGTGCATGATAAGGATTCTAAAGTGATTAAGTTTATATGGAGAATAAGGTATGGAAAAGTAAATCTTTAAAACAAGAAAGTGTTTTGTAGATCCTTGGAAAAAGAATTCTATAATTTTTTGATAAAAAAATTGGAGAAATGTTTGATGAAATAATGTAATCTAAGGAATCACTATGATTGGAAAAATTTTTTAGAAGGAGAAAATTAGGCCATTTAAAAAAAAATGTTTAATGAAATCTTATTAAAGTACCGTAATGATTTGAACTCAAAGTTGATCTCAAGATTTACCCTAACTTGGTAACCGCCTTATTAGGGCTTGATAGGCTTTGCTTGAATTTCTTAAAGAAGTGTTTGTGAGTAGTCCATCAGTGCATAGTATACAAGCATGTCAAAATTTTATATATGCTTAAAAAGTTAAACCA
The DNA here is from genome assembly GCA_011799765.1 of Nymphaea thermarum. NCBI lineage: Eukaryota > Viridiplantae > Streptophyta > Magnoliopsida > Nymphaeales > Nymphaeaceae > Nymphaea > Nymphaea thermarum. Next base: position 35,305 of record JAANDH010000351.1, read on the forward strand.
TTACTACCATAATAGATATCTAAGGAGCATTCCTACCACGACATACATATGCAAAAAAATGCAAAAAAAAGAGGAGAAAAAATCGATGAGATTATATTCCATTCAAGTATAAGCTCAATTATAGGTACCATGAGCATCACTTGATTTCAGCCTTGATGAAGTTGGAAAGTTTTAAGATACATAATAGGCATTTTGGAAATCTAATCTTGGAGTAAGAAATTCTTGTTTTAGGAAATAGGTTAGTTTTATGAGAGATTTTTTTTTTGGGGGTGATAAAACCAAGGGTCATAAATATAGAAGTTAACATTAAAGGTCTACCAACTTAGTTATTGATATAAACCTGAAATAAACTTAGGCACATTGGATAAGGATTGGGCTAAGTTTCCAAGGCTTTTGGAGAGCTAGTTTTGAAACATTAAAAACAATGAAGATAAATTTAAGGTTTTCTATATACATGTAAAGATTTTATATGTAAACATAATATTTATTCACACAAATTTTAGGGAAAACAACTGGTGTTCACCTTAGAGAATGTTAAAGAATGTCTCTCGACCATCATTGGTTTGAGAGATGGCCTAAACTACAATGACAAAGTTCGACCCTAGGCATTGATGACAACTACTCCATAATGTTCCTTGTGCTCCAATCACACTGAGGATGTGTAACTCAAGAAAGATATAGATCATTCATCTGGATTGGCTTGTATGATGAAATCAAGTAGTTTAACAAAGAAAAGGGGGATGAGAGATGTTAAGATAGTGGTTTGTAACTATTCGTAGATTGATATGTATATGCATTTTTATCATGTACATATTTATGAGGGATTACTGGGTTGGACAATTTCTTAAAATAAACAAGAAAAACTCTAATCCTAAGTTCTCACAATTTTCATGCATACATTCATCACAGTGAAGGGTTTGCAGAAGGAACCAAAACTGTTAGAGGTTGAGTTGGGGGTCCATCAAAGCAAGAGCTCAAGCTTGAGCTCAATGTAGGAGTGGGCTGAGTCATGAAAATTTGTATTAGAGCTAGTTCAAGGTTCAGACCTGGGGTCTCAAATGTAGGGATGTGTGTTTAAAGGTGGTAGAAGTGTAAAAATGTATCCATATATAAAAAAGTAAGAGGAATCTCTCAAGACTTATAAGGACCGGTTAAAGTAGTAAGTTGTGTTAGTTCTTAACCTTTTTAAGGGATAAACAAAAGCTGCTAGAGGGCAGATTGGAATCCAGCAGACTAGAAGCTCAAGCCTAGTGCAGAAGTGGACCGAGTATTGACATATAAGAGCGAGCTCAACACTTGAACATGAGGTTCCATCCATGCAGACATGTGTGCCTTAAGTTTGGGTTGGAGGAGGGGGCCTTAATCATATATCGAAGATATGTGCACGTTTAGTCTCATATCAAAGATTGTAGGAAATCTTCATGGACATATAAGAGAGCTGACAAAGTGATAAATTGTCCTAATTATCCACTTTTTTCGAGGGGAATTGAAGCTACTATAACTAGGAGCCTATGCCCCGTATGGGAATGGCCAGGTTAAGACAATTGATATTAAAGCTGGTTCAACACTTCTACTTGAGGTAAGGTATATATTTGAAGATTTAGTCATATATAAAAAATTGAAAGCAACAATCTTGCTTCATGATTTTGAGCTCCTGCTTTTGATCTATTTCCCACTAAAATCTGCAACTGGTACTCATCCAGCCCATGTCATTGGTCCCACAATGTTGACAAAACCTAATTCAGCCTTCGTAGACAACATGTTGCACTAGTTTCTACCCGTCTATGAACACATCTATCTCTAATTTTAGATCAACATGAGTAGGCACCTCAAGGCACAAACAGGTGAATCCATTTCTGTGAATCCATTTCTGAGCATTTCCTTAGTGAGTTCATCTATTTAGGCCAAATCAGCCCTCAGGCCTAGAGCAACTATGTTGAAAACTCTGTATTCCAAAGGATGGGGTTCAGAACCAACAGACGAATCTGGAGAGACAAATTTACTTATGAATTCAACTGCCTAGGCATTCCCCATTTCCATTTAGCAACCGCTAAAGTTTTTCTAGCAACCGACCATGCGTATTGTTTCAAAACTATTTCCAGCTTACCTTCACTGGAGGCACAAATGAGGAAATCCCTCATCCTAATATCATAAACTTTGGGGATGCGTGTATAGTCTTGCTCAGATATCCAAATGCATGCTTTGTCATTCACCCCCTCTATGTGCAGAGGTTCCTCCATCTTGCACAAAATCTGCTCCTCTATATAAAAGCAATGTTCATGCATGATGAATGTCAAACTTCATTGCTCCTCTCATGATGAATATCACGAAATGGACCTTCGTCCTATGTTGGTTCCACTCCCAACACTGGGAAGTTGGCTTGCAAGCCAAGGTTCATGAAGGACATTTGGCAAGACTATATGATCATAAGCCCGTGCCTTCTGCTAAGTTCTTTATGTCGATTTCCTACCTATGTTGGTGTATTGCATTTTACCCTATAAGATATATAAGATATAGGAGTATAGTACTCATGAAAATCAAATTGACTGCATCTTTCTCACACATCTAACCCGACCAAATATGCTGTGTGCCCTTCAGAGAAATTAGTCACTAAAAAAAAATCCCAACACTTCCATCGCTCCTTCAACACTGCTCAACTTCGGATTGCAGTTTTTCCATCTCCCATGGATCACATCCCATCGAAATACGTTGCGTGTATCATTTGACTCGAATATTAGTTCGATAGGATCTCATTTTGCTTAACACGCCAATACTGGAAGCATGATTTTTGATGCGTGTATCATTTGACTCGAATATTAGTTCGATATGATCTCATTTTGCTTAACATTCCAATACTGGAAGCATGATTTTTGAGGATGTAATAGCTAAGAAAAGAGACGTTCACCCTCAACAATTGGGGTTTTTTTTAATAGACTACTCATTTAAAACCAAGTTATTTTTTTAATTCGAAGGCTCTTGTGATTTTTTTTTTTCCATCTTTAAATACGTGATTCAAATACAATATAGATCATAAGTTTATGATTCTCGCGTTATAAACCCTAGAAGAGTCCAAGGTCCCGAACCCCGGAGTGACTAGGATATGAGACCTCGGTTCCGGCATTTCGGGTTTCTCGAGCCGATGAGAGATAATTATGGGAGCTGCCAAATTTAAAAAGGGAAAAGTGTAAACGTTAAAAAGATTTAGTTTGGTGAAAAAGGATACTTTATCGCAGATATTATTATAGTTTCCTCTTTTATTATTGTTCACGCGAAAAACGAGACGACGCATTAACTGAGCCCTCAGATATTCTGCACAAGAACCAAAGCGCCAAAATAGGCGGACGGTGGAGACACCGTCTCAATCTGTCATCTCAAAGGTCGGCCGTCCGATTTGGGGAAACTTTAAACCTGGAGGCCCTCTCCGTATCCTTTTGGGGTGCGTCCTGATCTCCGCCGGAAACGGCGGCCCTCGCGTCCATCCTTTTCTTCTTCTGATATGACCTAACCCCAATCTCCCTTTCTCTTTCATTCGCTCTCTCTTTCTGAACCCTCCGTCTCTCTCTCTCTCGAAGCCTTCTTCCGGGAGGGGTCTTCTTCTTTGACGGTGGGTTGTTGATCTGAGAGAGGGAGAGGATGGAGATGGCGCAGGGAAAGAGAGGAAGGGGCACGGTGAAGTGGTTCAACTCCCAGAAGGGGTTCGGGTTCATCACGCCGGATGACGGCACCGACGACCTGTTCGTCCACCAGACCTCTATCAGGTCGGAGGGTTTCCGCCTCCTCTCCGAGGGAGATCCCGTCGAGTTTGAGGTCGAGACTGGGGAAGACGGCAGGACCAAGGCCGTGGACGTCACCGGGCCAGATGGTTCTCCCTTGCCCAGTGGAGGGGGTGGAGGTGGTGCTGGTAGGGGGTTTGGTGGTAGTAGAGGTTGGGGAAGCGGTGGTGGTGGGTATGGTGGTGGTTACGGCGGTGGAAGGGGAGGACGGGGTGGAAGAGGCGGAGGACGCGGTGGTGGTGGGGGTGGTGGCTATTATGGTGGTGGTGGTGGCGGTTATGGCGGAGGTGGTGGCGGTTACGGGGGAGGTGGTGCTGGAGCTTGCTACACTTGTGGGCAGCCGGGTCATTTGGCGAGGGACTGCAACCAAGGGAGCGGTGGGAGATCTGGTGGCGGTTATGGAGGCGGCGGCGGTGGCGGCGGCCGTAGCGGCTGCTTTCATTGCGGGGAGCCGGGGCATTTTGCGCGTGAATGCCCGTCTGGTCAGAACTGAAGCAAACTGGCACTTCGTGATCCGGCCATCCAGCGGAACGACTAAGACTGGTGCCTCCATGCTGACTTTTCAGGCCGATTTCGCACCCGTGGAACCGAGGATCAGACGTGCTTTGTGTTTATGTTTCGTGAATTAGTGCTCTTTCTCTTTTTCTCTCTCTCTCTGTCTTTTCTCGGATTTGCTTGACGTCAGGTTAGAATGAATGGTCCACATAAAAGTGGTGATGAATTACACCAGCTACAGATGTGAAGAGTGGCGTTGATTCTCTTCGTTTCACTCTTCCCTGCTCCTGTGAGGTAGTTCCCTTTTTCCTTCCATTCTGTTTGCTGTTTCGGTTAACTCATTCTCTCTTTTTTGGGGGTTTTATCATGTGGTCAAAGAAAGATCGATTTCATCGTACATGGATTTTGCTTGTGAAGAACCAAGTATGGATAGAATGAAAATCGTGTGTCTCTATCTATTTATATGGCTTCTGGCTTGTGTTCACATTCATTATGGTGGTCTTCTGGCACTAGTGATTTATTTTCTGTTTAACAGATACAAACAAATTATATCCATCATTAATTGAGACTCTTGAAGAAGGTAAATGCTTCTTCCTACTGTCTGCGATATGTTTGAGAAAAGTCCGCAGGGTTCCGCGTTTATTTCATTCGAAAATTGGTTCTTTCAATGTTTGCTTTGTCAACGAAAGCGGATTACGTAAGCGGATTCACGTATAATTCCTTTCAAAATTGGTTATTTCAATGATTGCTCTGAAGCTTATTTTCCATTATACACGTCCCAGGTTGGCCGTCTGTTCATTTTTCCAAGCCTTCTTAGCTTGGTTACCTTTTTATTTTGTCGTTAGCTTTTCATGTATATGTCTTCTGGCTTGTGTTCACATTCATTATGGTGGTTCTCTTGCACGAGTGATTTAATTCTGTTTCACTGATACAATCAAGTAATTTCTATCATTAATTGAGAGTCTGATACTCTTGAAGATGGTAAATGGTTCTTCCTACTGTCTGCGATATTCTTGAGAAAAGCCGCAGGGTTCCGCGTTTAATTCCTTTCAAAATTGGTTCTTTCAATGTTTGCTTTGTCAACGTAAGCGGATTACTTTAGCGGATTCACGTATGATCCCTTCCAAAATTGGTTATTTCAATGTTTTCTTTGAAGCTTATTTTCAAGTATACACCTCCCATCCCAGGTTGGCCGTCTGTTCATTTTTCTAAGCTTTCTTGGCTACCTTTTTATTTTGTCGTCAGTTTTTCATTTATATGCCGCCTGGCTTGTTCACATTCATTATGGTGGTTCTCTAGCATGAGTGATTTATTTTCTATTTCACAGATACAAACAATTTGTCTCCATCATTAACTGAGGCTCCTGAAGAAGGTAAATGCTTCTTCCTACTGTCTGCGATATGCTTGAGAAAAGCCGCAGGTTTCCGCGTATAATTCCTTATAAAATTGGTTCTTTCAATGTTTGCTTTGTCGACGTAAGGGGTGAACCGGATAATTCCTTCCGAAATTGGTTATTTCAATGGTTGCTCTGAAGCTTATTTTCCAATATACACATCCCAGGTTGGCCTTATGTTCATTTTTCTATGCCTTCTGAGCTTGGCTACCTTTTTATTTTGTTGTCAGTTTTTCATTTGGGTTGCATTTCTTTCTTCTGTTCAGTTTTGAGGGTTCTCACCTCTGACCATTCAGTCATTTTTCTCTGTTGGAACTCACTTTGCAAGTGAGTATCTAGTTCTGTGCTTTCCACTCCTTCCTTGGAGGTCCAGGAATCCTTGGGTGGAAATGCCTTGGATTCACGCCACTTTTTGGTTCTGTCCGCAGCTGTAGTCTCTCTTTAGAAAAATAGCGGGACATATTTCCAACGAATCTGTACCTTGGGTTGACTGGCAGTAATCAGCCGTGTATTCTCACTTCTTCGACAAGCTAAAAGCAATATAGAGTTACCAAAGGAAGCTGTAGTTCAGGGAGATGTGGTTCCAGCAACGTAATTGTACAAACTGGTGAAGGAATCAAATGAAAGTTAGCATTGTGAACTGAGCTAGTTAGGCTTTTTTGGTAACATAAGTATTCTCAACATTGGTTTCATGGGTGCATCTGTTTTACTAGAATCTACTGAGAATGAACATGTAGGTCGTGTATGGATGTTTCCCTTTTCCTCACATTGGTTTCATGGGCGCATCTGTTTTACTAGAATCTACTGAGAATGAACTTGTAGGTCGTGTATGGATGTTTCCCTTTTCCTAACGCGAAAAAGTAATTTTTGGTAGTTATTACTGAGAAGAGTGGATTTCGGTTCTGTTGATTCAACCCAGTTTCTGCCAATATTTCAAATGGCCATTATTGGCCCTCTTGTTCGCAGGTGATTTCAGGCCCGATACCAGGCTGGTGCACCCAGACATTTGTCTGTGAACTGTTTCTTTTCTTTCTATTTTACGTGCGGAAACGACAACTTGGGTCGAGAGACAATGTAATTAATGGCTTGCTTGGTTGCATAAAACCACATGGCTCCTTCACTCTCTCCAGGGTTTAGCGGTCATGGTATTTGAGCGAGCGAGGATATCTCAAATCTGAAGGCCTTTTGTTTCCCCCACATCTTATGAATGAATGTTTAGAAGGGTGAAGAGATTTATCATTCCAGTTTAAGGTCATATGTATTTAAGATTCAAAAATATTAAATCATCTGATATCAGAGGCACTCGAAGCCCCCCTTGAAATGAATGGCAACATACTTAAACTCCTCTCTCGCTTTGGAAAACTCGAGAGTCACAATGGTGACATTTTACATAATGTCTAATAATTGTCAATGGTGACATTTTTAATATGCTTAATGAAGAGAAACCATATTTGGTGTATACCTTTCTGCCTGTGGCTTGCTGTTATGCCTTTAATGCTTATTAAGAATTTTTGCTTGCTTTGATGTTTGGGTGGATTGTTTGGATGGTTTTATGATTATCTTTTAACTTAAATGTTGAATTTCATTGAGCATGGGAACTATAGAGTATCGGAGCCATCAGTATGCGCTTACATAATTCGAAGTATAACAGCGACTATAGACTTGCGCCTTTATAATTTTAACCAACTATAGATATGCTTCTACGGAATTCGAATCTCGAGCCTCTTGTCTGTGTATTTTGTTTAGTTTGTGTTATGCAGTCCTCTTGAATGTGTGTTTTGTATTGTTTGTGTTATGCGTTTGGTAAAAAAAATGGGTATGTAACTGGAACACAATCCATGAATATGGTGTAAAAAATATGGTTCCAAAGATACGTCGAACACCTTATGAAGTGTTCTGTGATGTTAAATGGATCTACTTTAATTTTTATCGATTTGCATTTATCAGCAACTCATGGAATCATGCTGCATAATTTTAAGACGTTCATAAAACAGGTTGCGATTATCCCCGCTATCAAACGACGGTGGCTTTTGTGGCTTTCACGTTGTGTACGTTTGAACAATTATCGATTTTAATATTGATTTTAAAACGGTTAATCGTAATAAATTAATAATCGATTCTCGTGGAAGCGTGAGTCGATGCTGTCAGAATTGATTCAACAGTCAGAACGGGTAGCCTGTCTATTGAGTTAATAATATTTGGGGTTTCCATAGGCAGTAGATAATAAATTATTCCTCGGAAAAATAAATGGAAAAGTTCGAAACTACTTCAAAAACGGAAAAAGAAAAAAAATTAGGCGTTCACGTTTTCCTAATAGGAACTTAAAATGTTTAATCTTTTGATTCGAGGTTTTTGTTAAGTATCGGAAGGATCCAAAAGGGAATCGTCAAGCAAGTTTTTTTCAAAAGCTAGCTCGTGAGGGAAAGAAAGTCACGAGACAGGAGACGGACCTGACATTTGTGAAGCTCTACCTGTCCTCCAAAGTTGAGGACATTTATTGCTTATCACGTTCGGTTTTGAAAAGCAGTACTGACATTTTAATTTTAATTTTAGTGTGTTTTTTGTCCACTGTAACTGACAAACTGCCAGAATAAGTCTCAACCTTTGATGGTCTTATACTCTTGAGGTTTATAAATTATAGATTTCAAAATGAACGTTTAAATTTATGGATCTCAAATTCAAATTATAGATTAAAAAATGAACGTTGAAATTCATCGATGTCCAATTCAAAGGAGCAAGGGGTCTGGTTTCAAGTCTGGATTTCAGATTCACACATGAATGAAGGTAGAAAGGGAAAGAGAAAGAAAAGGCTGAGGGAGAGAGAAGCTGCTCCTTTATGTTAAGGTTGTTTTCTTATACGTCTACTCCAGGTTGAGTGGTTGCTTGTCCAATACATAAATTTGTGTACTCTGTGCTAGGAGGTTGATGCCTATAACGGGCTGTATGACATTAGGAACATTGAGTAAGTATTACATGAATATGCTCTATTATAAACATCCGTATGAGATTAGGAACAATGCTTAAGTGTTCTAAGACAGATTTATGGTAGGTCATTCCTAATGCTAATCGGCCTTTAAGGGTCAAATCTAAACTACCTGCCAACCAACCTTGTCCAGTGGCTTCAAAGCCTTACAAAAGCTGTCCACACATTTTCAAGTTATGCTTCCTAATACTTCAATGGCTGAAAAGAAAACTGAATAAAAACCTGACGAGTTAGAATATGGATAAAAATACAAAATCATACTTGTTATACACTCTCAAAGAGAGAGAGAGAGAGAGAGAGAGAGAGAGAGAGAGAGAGAGAGAGAGATGTTATGTTTATATTTAACACTCAGCAGCCAAAAGGTTTAGACGCGTAATAGTGGTAGAAAAGGTAAGGAGGCAACAACTTATTGTCGAAGAGGAATAGGTTAGAGGAACGTTAAAGAAAGTCTCAAAATTTGATGTAGCATAACAACAGATATATGTGAAACAAGATTTTAAGAACCATGAGCAAGAGAAAGCACATAACTCAAGTTAAGGACCCTGATCAAGTCCCAGCTCTGCCATTTTGTTGCCTTAGTTTTCCCATGGTGGTGTTCTGCTAAAGCTTGCTGGTTGAGGCTTGCCTCAACTTAAACCCTTTTCTTTTTGTATGACTCGTCCAACTTCTCTAAATTAAATTCAATATAGATTTCATAATAAAGTTTGACGTCTCTATAGAATGTTTGAATTTGATACAATAGTACTTCAAGTTGTCATGTTCGCTACTGTCAGTATTGAATTTCATTCCCAAGTCACTTTCCCATTCAGACAATTAAAGTCCTATTACACTATAGAATTCTAAAAGGGTGGAGAATTTGATTGTTCCTTAAGAACCCCCGTTAAACATATTCATGTCATACGTAGCTTAAAATTAATTCCGTTGAAAATAAACAATAATGGAGCACCATACTTTATGTTGTACACAATGATCTTTGCATAACAACATTTGAATTAGAAGAGGAAAGCACTCATACAACTCACGGCTCGCTACAAGGTCACACCCATATATCAAGTACCTAGTTGGTCTGATTTCAAGGGTTATGCATTATCCCTAAATACATCATTTTGAAGCAGCAAAATAGATTTTTCGTTACATTTGATCAACTATGGGATTTGGTATTGATATAATTCCAATTTTAAGTTACATTTGATCAACTATGGGATTTGGTATTGATATAATTCCAATTTTAAGTTAATTTGCTTTTTTGACAGCGACTAGGCTGCTTTGTTGATGATAGGAAAAGCACAAGTGTATACACTTTTACTCTTGGATTGGAGGTTGTGTCATGGATATCCAAAAAGCAAACAATTGTGGCTCTATTATCTTCTCAAGCGAAGTATGTTGTTGCCACCACATCTGCATGTCAAGCTATTTAGATACGAAGAATTTTGGGCGACTTGCACCAAAAGCAAGATGTGGCGACTGGACTTTTTTGTGATAATCAAGCAACAATCTTCATGACAAAAAATGTGATGTTTTATGAAAGAAGTAAACACATTGGATTACGTCAGCACTTTATTCATGAAGCTGTTGATGAAATGATAATAATAAAATATTGTTCCACAAATGATCAAATTGCAGCCAGATTTACGAAAGCACTCGACCATTCAAAGTTCGTAAAATTCAGGTTATCTCTTGGAGTATCGAGTTTTGCATCAAAGGGGAGTATTAAAATATGATGCAAACAATTTTAGTAAATGTGTGAAATAAATTGCAGTTTTTGTTTAATATCATAAAGTTATGATATAGTAAGTTAAGGGTTTAATGGTCAAGAGTTATGGCATAATAAATTAAAGTGGTAATGAAGAAGTTTTTTATTTTTTTAATGTCTTTTAATGTCATGTTCATAATGGCCATTAGTGTGGATACATTAGTTTTCTAACAAAACTCATGTATAACTTCTCATTAGCTCTCACAGTACCATTATTTATAGTTAGCTTCTCATTAGTGTTCAGTGGAACATGATTTGCATGACAAAATATTAAATTTTTCATGTGTGCTCAAGGCTTTTTTTTTTGAGAAATAAAAATATCATCGTTAGTCTGTTGAACCTGAAGTCCAATAAAATAATGTAACAATCACAGATCCGACATATCAAATTCATACATTATGCTTGTCTTAAATTGTTCAATGAGACTATTAGAGGAGCTTGTATAAATGTTGTCATCTACATAAACACATACTACGAAAACATAAGTACCTATTCCATTCATGTATAAAGAGGGTTCACTTATGTGAAAACCATTATGCATTGAGTATGTCTCATTGTGCTTGTTTAAGACCATAAAGAGTTTTTTCCATGTGTACATTCTCTTTTGTCCATTAATAACAAAAACATGTGGTTGGCAAACATAGTCTTCTTCTTTCGAAAAGCTATTTAGAAATGCAGACTTTACATCAAACTGAAAAACTGACCATTTCATATGAGCAACTAATGCCAAAATGATTCTAACAGTTTCAAAACGTGTGATAGAGAAAAAAGTTTTTGAAAAATCTACCCTATATTCTTGAGTATACCCTTTTGCGACAAGTCTTTCTTTGTATTTTTGCATACTTCCATCAACATTGTATTTTATTTATAGATCCATTTAACATCAATAGCATTTTGGCTATCTAATAGATTTACAAGTTCCCAAGTGTCATTCCTTTCAATGGCTGCTATTTCTTCTTCCATAGATTTCTCTCAGTTCTTGTTTCTCGCAAGCATCTTCGTAACATGTTGGTTCTGTAACCATCAAACTATGCATAATTATAAAGATCATCAACTCTCCTTACTTTTCTTGGAGGACCATCACGGTCCATAGTAGGTCCAATATCTTGGTTTATTTGACCTCTCCATGAAAATGATGTTGGGGGAGGTTGAGATTCATTTTTTTTTCAAATTCATTTGGTCAATTTAAGTAATTTCCAATAACCAAATGTTCATCTTTGTTATCCCACTTCTGAAAACTGCTTTCATCAAAGACAACATCTCGCCGAATAATAAGTTTTTTTGTATCAGGATTATACAACTGATACCCTTTTGTAACATTCGAATACCCAACAAATATATATTTTTTACTATTTTGTCCAACTTAGTACGCTTGCTTGAATAAATTAAAGCATATGAAAGACATCCAAAAACTCGTAAATTACTTACATTTGTTTGTGTTTCCATCAAGCCTCATAGGGTGATCGATTACGTACTACTTTAGTTAGCAAATATTTAGAATATGAACCGTAATAGCCATTGCTTTTGCCCAAAAATCATTGGGAAGTTGACTTTTACTCAACATGCTTCTAGCCATTGTTACCATAGTTTTGTTCTTTTCCACCATTTTACTAAGATGTGTTCCTTACTAATATGAATTTCATTCTTTTTGAAAAAATCATTAAAATCATTAGATAAAAACTATCCTCCCCTACCTGTGCACAAACATTTTATGGTGCGATTGCCTTTTCTACTAAAGTTTTGAACTCTTGAAATTTTTCAAAAGCTTCTGACTTTTGGGTAAGAAAATATACCAAAACCATACGAGTAAAATCATCAACAAAAAACAGAAAATATCTACTATTGTTTAAGGAAGAAGTATTCATAAGCCTACAGATGTCTACATGGACTAGTTCAAGAGGCTTCTTGGCCCTCCATACATTTTCAATTAGGAAAGACATATGATGTTGCTTTCCATATAAACATCCTTTACAAATCCCATCAGTATATCTGATATGAGGTAAACCCAATATCATGCTCTTATTGTTTAATAATTTTAGGTCATTATAATGAAAATGACCATACTTTAAATGCCAAAACTGAGATATTTTATCTACATTACTGACTAATGCAACTTCATCTATATATGAAAATTCAAGTAGAAACATCTTATTTGGAGTCGTTTTCACTGTAATGAAAGACTTACTATCTAACTGCTTTATCTTGATTTCACAAATTCCATCATTAAAATTAAGCAAATAACCATTTTCAAGCAACTGTCCAACACTCAATAAGTTGTAAGTAAACTAGGTATATAATAAACATCATAGATTAACTTTTTATTGCTTTATTTAATCTTAACTTCAATAGTTCCTTTGCCTTCACTTTGTACATGCTTGTTATTTTCGAGTTATACACATACCTTCATAGACTCGTCAATATGTTGGAAAAGATTCTTTTCACTTGTCATATGGTTGTTGCAGCCACTACCTAAAAACCACAGGTGATTGACCTTGGCTTCCAAATGGGCAATGAAAAGGTTACCTTGATTACTTTCTTCATTTTCTTCAACTATGGTGGTATGCTTTTTTGTCTTCTCCCAAGACTTTGCCTCGACGTGCCCTTATTTTTTGCAAAATAACATTATTTGTCCATGTAACTTGGTCTTTGATTACTACCATGTTCAGCGTTCTGCTGACCTCCACCATGCTAGCTACTTTTGCTACTTCCTCTACCTATATATTTGTTATTTGACATGCCTTCGCCATCCTTTTGCTTGTTAGAAATTTCTATCTTAGCCTGAAATGCATGCTCAATGTTTTTTTCTATTGACCTGTTCAATCTCTCTTCCTGTGCTAAAGGCAAACCCATCAATTCATTAATAAAATAAGTACTCATATCTTTAGATTCTTCTATAGCAGTTACGACATTATCAAATTTGGATGGCAAACATTGTAAAATCTTCTCTACTAATTTTTTTATCTTTCATTATTCTACAAAGGTTTTCATTTGATTTATGGTAGTTGACATTCCATAGAAGAAATTTTGGATGCGTTCATTTTCTTTCATTTGCAAGATCTCAAATTCTCTATGTAGAGTTTGAAGTTTTCCTGTAATTACCTTGTTATCTTCATAATAAGTTTTTTTCAAAGTATTCCAAGCTTTACTTGACTAGGTCGCTGCTATGATGCGAGAAAAAATATTTTCAGTCACAGTTTGCTGCAAAACAGAAAGAACCTTGCATCCTTCTTGTGTGTCACCTTCCTTCATTTGAAGACTTTGCCACATCATTTTCACCTACATTCCAAAGAGCTTGTGACATACAAAATGTCTTTATTTTAATGCAACAAAATTCATTATTTTCTCTAAAATAAGTACCAAAGTGTGTGAGAGGTTGAGAGTAGTTTTCAAATTCATACCATTTGACAACATTTTTCAATGAGACATTTACAAACAACCTTGAAAAATCGGCTTCAAAAGAATCTTCACAATGTATTAATTCGTTCCGAGCAATATGCTCAACTTGAATGAGCTTGGGCTATGATACCACAATGTTGAAAATAAACAATAATCAAACACCATACTTTATGTTGCACACAATGAACTTTGCAAAACAGTTTCTCAATTAGAGGAAGTATGGTTGTGTCAATCATGCTTGACATTGAGAAGTTTGCAGAAGTATAACGATGTCCATCACACATGTGGAAGAAGGTCCAATAAATTTTTTAGAGGCTACAAGTGAAACAAAATCTTTAGGATGAGATATTGAAGATCACACAATAAAATTTTTTATAACCTTTGTGTCTTGGGGACTGCAACCTTGAGGGTTCAAATGATGGTTTTACCCATCATAAACAAGATATGGATCCTTGGTGGTTTCTACCCATATGATCCATACTAAATGAGATGATACCTACTTAGACTTATTAGATCACCATAAATAGGGTCTATCTATATAGATAGCCTATAGATGATAATCAACATATATCTAAGCCATCTATATAGATTTCTAACAATCTCCTACTTGGACCATATATGTCATGATAGAACCATGCATTGCAACTTAATCATTATGAGTTTCAAACTGCTAACTTTACCATCACCTTAGACAATCTCGTCCATTAACCATGCCATTGTGGAATAAAAGGGATCATCATCACTGTCATCAATGAAACAAACCCATCAATGGTCACATATATTGACATAATTAAATGACATAGATCAAGTAGGGTTGTGTAGCATGAAAATTATGTGTGACGTGATATTAACATGTCTATTTTTAATTAGTCTAACCATATAATTTAATGAGATCATAACCAAATAAACTTACTGTGAATTGAAAAAAACTATAATTTACAATTAAAAACATATCTATAACAAAAGTATCCAGATATAACTATCAATCAACCAACAAGTCTTGAAAAGACGAAACACCTATATAGTAACTTTATTTGTCTGTTGATTTTATCTAGAATGTGTAGCTTAGTAACAAAATTTCACTGTCATAACATATGATTGAATGTCTCATAACAAACAACAAACGTTACTTAGGAGAATAAGTAGTCAATGTCCGTTTCCATGAAATTAACTCCCTATTCAATAGATAAACATAGTATGATGTGGGTCTCTGTTTGTCTTGGCATATTAAAAAAAAAAATTGAAATCAGAACACCTATTTATTTCAAATGATCCGACTTCTTATATGTGAGCATGTAACCATTTGTTATTTATAGATATTGCATAAATTGTTTGGCAGCCTTTCAATGATGCACTCTTGGGTTGCTTAAATATCTACCTAACATCTCACAATGAATGCAAGATGTGGGTGTGTACCCACGCCTGAATATAAGTCAGATTACCAACATCCGAGGCATAGGGAATCAATTGCATTTCCTTTATTTCAAACTGCTTTTTGGGGCATCGTTTGAAATTGAATTTGTCTTCCTTAGCAACTGGATTATCACCTGGCTTGCAATCCTTCCGCCGATTTTTTCTAAAACTTTATCAATATAGCTCTTTTGTGATAATCCAATGATACCTTGAGACTCATCTTAATGTATCTAAACTATTAATACAAAACAAGCAATACTAAGATTTTTCATTTCAATACTAATGTAGAAACTTCTTAGTATCATGCAATAAGTTTATATCACTATTAGTAAGAAGTATATCATCAACATACAATACCAAGAATATAAATTTAACTCCAGAAAATTTATGTTATGTGCATTCATTATTTAAATTTACCTCAAAACCAAATGAAATAATAAGATCATGAAATTTATGATATCATTGATGAGAAGTCAATTTAAAACCGTCTATAGATTTTTCTTATTTGCCATGGTTTTTTTTTTTAATTTGCAAACAATGTCCTTTGCATCTTCTACTACAAAAATTGTTAATTAAATCATATATATTGTTTCATCAATGTCATCATTACGAAACACAGTCTCCACATCCATATGATGAAGCTCCAAATCAAAGCGATTTCCTCCATTATGATTTAAAAGAAGTCCTTTAAAGAAATTTGAGAGAATTTCTTATTGTAGTTTATGTCTTTCTTTTGAGTGAAGCCTTTATCAACAAGACGACTTTTATACCTTTTTACATTACCATTTGAATCTTGTTTTGTCTTAAATATCCATTTGCAACTAATGGGTTTCGTACCTGTAAGTAATGGAACAAGATCCAAAACATCATTGTCTTTAATAGACTTCAACTTTTCTTGCATGACATAAATATATTTGTGAGAGTTACAACAATTGATGGTCCCATGAAAGTTAACAAAAATACTCATATGTTTTTAGAGGTATACAACATAATAACATGAAATTATGCTTCATGTCTCTCTAATAGATCTTCTTAGTGGCACTTGTTCCTAAATTTCTTGAGATTGTTGAGTTTGATTTTTAGAAGAGACCTATGATTCATTAGTAGGGACATCCTGAGTGACACCTTCTTCCATATGTTCAACAACACCATTCATGCTAAGGCTACCCAACATTGTATACCGAAGGACAATACCACATTCCTCTAGGAACGTAGCAGTGGCCATGGATGTTGTTCACCCAATTCATCATATCTACCACAGTATTTATCCCACGGTTAGGTCTGACAACTTTAATTTTTTGCCAAATTGGTTCAACTTCAGCCTTAAAAACCTTGAACACGTACAAAGACTATATCTTTGATGAATTAAATGCAAATACTTATAACGATAATATTGTCTATGAATGTTATAAAATATTGTTGGTCATTCTAAAAAACAATATGAGATAGACACAAAATAATCACTATGAATGAGTTCTAAGACATCTGAACATCTCTAGACACAACTTTTTTTAATGTTTATTTGTTTTTTTTTTATACATTCGGTGCACACATTAAAATGTGTAAAATCAAGATGATCATGAATTGCATCTATCACAAGCCTTTCAATTCTCTATCTAGATATGTGATCTAAGCGTTTGTGCCATAAGGTAGTATAATTCTAGTCGATTAATTTATGTTTCATAGCATGAGTGCTCAAATGCAAGGGTTCACTGAATGAAGCAATAATTTCACATTAATATAGGTTTTTAGGGAAAGACAAGTAACCTGAAACAGGTAAGACTTAAATTATGAAATAAACTAAACTTAAACTTACTATTTCTAAATAACTAGAGTAACCAAATTTGTCCAACACAGAAATAAAAATTAAATTCTACCTAAATGATAGAACAACATAAGTTTATTTAACGTCTAAATTAAAACTGTTTAATAGCAACCTAAACATTCATATCTGCTAAACCTTAATTACATGGCCATCACCCATATAGATAGAGTTAAATTAACTTTAGAATAAACAATAGCAAGGATAAAACATTTCCTTTCACACCAGACATGATATTTGACACAGTCCTTCTTCAAGTACCATCGCCTTTACTGAAAAAATAGCTTGAGTTTTTATCGTTATATCTTTTCTATTTCTTCTGCTAGGATGAATCAATTACACCTTCTCTAAACATAGTTGCCAAGTGAGTACTTTTCGCCTTCTCTTGTTTCATCCGTTCTTCCTCTTCCATACAGTGTGCAATGAGTTTGTTTAGAGTTCATTTATCTTTTGGACAGTTATACCTGACCTTAAAATAGGTAAACTGCACCAAAAGATATATAAGCACTAAATACACAAACAATTTTTCAAACAACTCCAACTTAAATGCATTCAGTTTTGAAACAAAATAAGACATTTCCATTATGTATCCCTAATGTTTCATTTTTCCTTATATTTCTTTAAGAAATGACTTGGTAGAAGTGTGCAAGTTGCTGTTTTCCATTCATAACAATTTTGACATTTCACCTCTTAACACAAGATCCAGATTCATGCAGTCGAGAGTTATCATTACGTTCTCTTTCCAGTTTTTGAAGTTTGAGCCATTCAATTCAGTGATATAATTGATTGGTGCAGATATTGAAACATGATTAGCACTAACTACATAAAGAAGAAAATAGCCAAGCACGCGATCACCTTCAATGTTTGAACATACATGCAATAACAATTAAGTACCAAAGTCAAATGATGATATAACCCATCCAAGAACACCTTGCATAACATTGATATACTATCTCTGGACAACAACATCAACTTGTAAGTAGTATTCCTTTGTTCAATAACAAATATTGACAATAAACCCCATCAGACAACAGATCTATCTTTGGACCACCTTGTTGTCCACATAGAAACCTCATAAATAGTCACATATTTATTATCAACACATGTTTGAACCTTTGCCATTCAGTACCCTTCCTTTAAGCTGCATGAAGGACAAACACATACATCTTAATATTCCAAATGAACTAACATCACAAAGGAGGCTATGGTAGCATGTTGTTCCAGTCGATTCATCTATATATTATATAAGACATAACCACAATTTGAATTTGAATCCCAGTATAACAAGTCTTACATGCAGGTACTATTCTCTATCCAAAACAATGGATCTATACCATAAGCTTAGATCCAAAGCCAAAGGATCTAATGCCAAAGGGATCCAAATAATGACTTTGGAACTAGATCCAAGCAGATACAAATCATGATTTTAGATCCAAATCCAAATAGATCCAGATAATGATACTAGATCCAATATATCCAAGTCACGACTTTGGATCCAAACCTAATGGATCTATATCATAGATCTGGATTTAAACCAAATAGATCCAAGCCATGACTTTAGATCCAAAACCAAATGGATCCAAATCGCAAACATGGATCTAGATCAAATACCGATCCTAACTAAATGGGTCTGGTACATAAATATGGAGTCAAAATAGTTCCAAATATCAAGATTCAGACATGAATTTAACAACGGATCCAAAAATGATAACATATCCACATTCAATTTTGTATGGATCTAAATCATGTTGCGATGGAAAATAAATCGAACAATAAAAAACCAAATCTAGATATGATATGAACATGCAATCAAAATACATTTAGATCCATAAGAAACATTAAATAATCAACAACGCATGATAATAATGAATATCAATAATCAAGAACGGAAGAGACTTAGTGGCACTAAGTTACTAACTGACTTTAGTGTCCCATTAAAAACCTATAATGAAATCCGGTTTAAGCAATTTCAAAATGTATTATTATTTTCTTAACGAAACTTAATGCGATAATTCGTGCGTGCACAAATAGCTGAAATGGTGGAAAGGGAGAGGCCGACGGCTTTTCCCTTCTGTCCACCAGTAACCACCCACCGGCACCGGAGGTGCCACCTGGTAGCAGACAATCGCCAACAAGAACTCTGACCTCCTACCTCCGTTTTAGCAACCAGAGAGGGCCCGACAGCCCCTTTCTTGCTGTTGCAGACCACCGGCGAGGAGGACCATCGGCCCCCTCACCCATTGCCTGAAAGGAAGCAAGGGGGAGGGTTCAATGACCCTTCCTCTCTACCGCCTGGAAAAATGAGGGACCCTGACGGGTTTCTCCCTCTCTGCTCCACCACACGATGAGGAAGGTCCAACCAGCGCTACGACCGGCCTCTTTCTCTTCTTTGTTATACGATGGAAAGGACGCCCTTCATCCATCCTGTTTAGGCAGAGAGGGCCCGATGACACTCTCTATCGTTGCCATACCGGCAGAAAGTGACGGCCGTTCGCCCCCCGTCCATCCTCCCTCCACTAGTGCTCCTGTTCTTTCTAATGAAAGAATTGTGCAGGCACCCAACGGTGCCTACTGAGTAATCCGGCGATGTTGCGAGCGCTGTCCTATGGCTACCCATAGCGGGGAAGAGATAGTTCGATAGAGCGGGAGAGAAAATGCTGGAGACCACCATCTCCTCCCGCAACCTTATGACCAGCAACAATCCGCTGGCCACTCTCAACAACATCCTCAACCCAAAAGGGACAAGAAAAATTGAAACCACACAAAAAATGAGAGCCAGACCCAATGAAAAATACAAAAAACATATGAAGGCATAAACAAACAAATATGTTATGTATGCCAAAATCATAAGAATCATCGACATTGAGAAGTTCACGGAAGCATACCAATGTCCATCGCACAAGTGGAAGAGGGCCCAGTGGATATTCAAAAGGCTGCAAGGCTGTGAAATGAAATCTTCTAGGATACGATAGAGGAGATCATACATTGGAGTTTTTCATAACCTCTGTGCAACAAAACACTACACTAAAGTGTCATTATTTAAAGAAAAAATTTGACGAATTGCATGAAACATGCATGCTGAAAGGAGGAAAAAGGTATCTGCACTTTGTTGTGGATTGACCCTTCACCGTCTGTCAAGAAATAAAAAGTAATTTCAGTAGATGAAAAATACTAGAAATTAAACAAAAGCAATGCACGTAACCAAAACCTAGACTATTTCTAAGAAATGAGAAGTTTATGGTTGCAATACTACTCCAAGAACTTTGTATAAGTAAAATTTCAGTTGCATCTATATCTATATTCAATTCACATACATCCAAAACATATTTTAAAGAAATAAATAAACCATTTTCAACTCTATTGGAAAGCTAACCAAAATTTAGTTGTCTAAGTTTCTTCAATGTATAGAAACCAAGTCATACATAACTTTCTAGTTTACTGCTATGGACTGTCATTTTTATGGAGACAAAGCTGGTAACAAACCTTCTAGCTTAATGCCAGAGACGACCATTTGTTCAGAAACCACTTTGTTATGCAAGTTTCTAGCTTAATCTACATCTTTGAAATCAAAATTGTTGCTTGGGTTTCAGCTTTCACTCAGAAAAATTAGTCATAGTTGCTTCTACAAATCTCCCTACTCCTTGAGCATTTGTGATGGTTAAGACAAACAAAACAAGATGATATTAGATATCAGGCAAAGCAGGTCAGATACCACAGGTTTCAGAAGTTAACTTATAGCTTCCTTCGCATCATTCTCAACAATGGATTAATAAGCATTCAACGCCATTATCATTATTGTTATTTGAGACTAGCAAAGGAGTAAACTGTTCATTACAAAATTTGTTATGAGACACACACTAATTGATCAGCTGCACCTTGATTCTAATAGTGCAACTGTGCCATCTTTTTAATGCCATTAATAGTGCAACTGTGCCATCTTTTTAATGCCATTAAATTAATTTTATGGCTCTCTGGGCACACAAAAGATTGGTTTTCTATTGTTATGAGGCAATAGCTTGCCAAGGATTTACTTGTCCTAATACAATCCTCCCAGTGAGCTTAATCAAAATGTTTCCTGACCAATAATTATGTCAATGCAAAATCACTTCCAAGGTCTCCCGATCAGGAAGGTTTCTGTATTCTTTTGATTAGTGAGGAGCAAGCCTAAATACCTGCAGGAAAAAGGACAAATTTGTCTTGTGATGAATAACCTCATGCCCATTACTAAGAGTCAATCCAACAATGTAGCTACAGACAGAGTATGTCTTCCCTCTAACCATACCACCTGCCTTCTTACAAGCACAAAAAATTTGTAGACCTTAAAAATTCTCCACTAGCCATGCTAGTCCTAGGAGGCAGTGAAACCTGTTAGATTTATATTAAAAGAGGAAGAGGAAGAAGACGTGAAAGAGGATAGAAAGAAAAAGAGAACACAATAATTGTCATTATGCCCTAATCCAAGAATAAAAGGGATTAGAGTGGAAATAGAGTCATATACCATGAGCCCACATGTTTAAAAGAATTCAAGAGTACTCAACAACTTATACTAAATCACGAAAAACCTTAACTTTCATAATTCTCAATACTCCCCCTCAAGTTAGAGCATAAATATCTATCATGCTTAGCTTGTTACAACATTTAGTGAACTCAACAATAGGAATTGTTTTGGTAAAAACATCAACAAATTGATCTTCTGAAGGCAGATGACCGATAAAGGGAACTCCGGCCTGCACCATGTCATGAATGTAGTGACAGTCCTGTGTGTGTTTGGTTCCTTCATGAAAGACATGATTGTTAGCAATATATGTATCTGCCTTATTATCACAATTCATTCTCTTAAGGAAAGAGATCGACACCCCCAATCCTAAGAGCATAGACTTGATCTAAGTTGTTTCTGTTGTAGTTTGGGCTAAGTCACATGGGTACTTCAGTAAGGTCCACGTACCCGTGTCGCCATACCCATACCTGAAGTGGGTACTTGGACACACTCGGGTACCTTTAGATTCAAACTTGATTTAATTTTTTCCTCCTTACTTTTCATTCTATTCTTAGAATTATTGTTCATTAACATACTAATGTTTTTATTTATATCACTTGTTTACTAAAAATGTTGCTTTCATTTTGTTGTTATTTTGCATATATACATACATATATCATGTCGTACCCTCGTACTCACATTTTTTAAAGTTGTCGTACCTGTATCTTCGTACCTATACCCAAACCGTGCCCGGACCCTTGTGACTTTAGCTCTATACTATTATTCAACACTGCATCTAGCAACTACAACTTGTTTTTTACTTCTCGTAGACACTAGATTATGACCAACAAAGACATAGAAGCCAATTATGAACTTTATATCATCAATAGATCCAACATGAGCATCAGTATAAGCCTCTACCTCCAACATAGATCCCTTTCTGAACAACAGTCTTTCGCCAGGAGAAGATTTAAAATATACGAGAACCACCAGTGATGCATTCCAATGGACCGTCTTAGGTTTGTCCATAAATTGACTCAATTTTCCAACAATGAGACATATATCTACACTAGTCACAATCACATATATGAGTTTTCCAACAAGAGATCTGTGTGATTTACTATCCACAAGCCCGACTATTCATCATAAAGGTGCAGTTTGGGATTTATTGGAATGTGTAGCCAGTTTATCTCTCAACATGCCAGTCTCATGTAATAGATCAAGAACATACTTTCTCTATGATAGAACAACACCCTCTTTATTCTTGGGAACTCCTATTTTCGGACAGTATCTAAGGGGTCCAAGGTCCTTAGTTACAAAATGTCTGTGTAGATATATCTTACTATTGGAAACTATAACATTGTCACTTGTCAAAATAATGTCATCAACATGGACAACCATCACCCTCATTCTGTAGGGCCGCTCTTAAAAAATAACAAATGATCTGAAGGAGATCTCTGAAAAGTGAAAACCAAATGAACCCATGAGGCTGTTGCACATACACTATTTCTGAGATATCCCCATAAAGAGATTTATTTTTTGACAAGTTGGGACATACTCCACCCATAGTGAACGACCGCACAAACCATAAGGCAGAAGGTACTCATGCAACATGATAGAAGTTCTTTAAGAAATCAACTCAATAATTTTGGGAGTACTTGTTTGCCAACATATGAGCCTTAAACCTCTCCACCGAACCATCAAAGTGATATTTAATGGTGAACACCCATTTAAAGCCAACAATATCACTGTTAGATGATAGATCAACTAATTCCCAGGTTCCACAAGAGGTCAAAACATCCATTTTATCCTGCATAGTTTGGTCTAACAAAGTTTCCTGATAGTGCAGATGAATAGAGTCAACAGAAAGAGCAGAGATAAAACATTGCATATGCTCTCCAAGATGATCTTGTAGAGACAAACTTAGAAATTGGGTAAACTGTAAACTGTCACTTTCCTTGGAATAGGGCAAAATTGCAAATCTACATTTCTCAAAAGAGGATCTGCAAGATTGTTAAGAGTAATATATCAGGTTCATCAGAGTTATCAGGATTACTTACCACTTGAGAAGGTACTGATGGGGAGCCAAGAGGAGAAGGCAATATTTGAGTATATACCAGTATCTTGGAATCAGGTGGATGAGTGAGTGGGAACCAAAGGAGGAAAGCAAGAGATAAATTCTAATGAAACATGAGGAATAGGGAGATGAAATGAATGAGGCAACCTAGTGCTAGAAGGATTACCAAGGTGAGGAAAATAGAGCATATGTACCCTTTTGGAGACATGATGATCAAAGCATATGTACCCTTTTTTTATTTCTGGGATAGTCTATAAACACACATTTAATAACTTGGGCAACCAGTTTATCTCGGTTTGATCTCAATATGTGCGCAAAGCATACACAAACCAAAAGTTTTAGGAGTGATGTGAAACAATGAGTGTCCATGATAGAGTAATTGAACTGAGATTTGGTTATCAAGGGAAGAGGACGACATTCGATTTATGAGATAGTATGCATAAATATAGCATCCCCTCAGAAGTACAATTGAAATGATAAGAAAACATAAGAGTTCGAGTGACATGAAGAAGGTAGTGGTGCTTTCTTTCAGCTATCCGTTTTTGCTGGAGGTTTGAGGACATGTCAACTGAGGACAAATTCCTTAATCATCGTAAAATTGTATCAAAAGGGCATATTTAAATTTGATGGCATTGTCATTGTAAACGCACTTGCTCAAATAACCAAGCTGATTTTTTATTTCAAAAATGAAAGCTTTGGCAATACAAACTCTCATAACCTTTTTTTTAACAAGAACACACAACACTCTAGCGTAATCATCAACAAAGCTATTTATAATAACGAAACTGAGACTGAATGAGGACCCGACTAGGTCCCCAGAGATCCACATGAATGAGACAAAATGATCATGAGCCAGGGTAAAAAAAAAAAAGGATCCACATGAATGAGGAGCCGACTAGGTCCCCAAAGGACTGTGACTCAAGAAAACATGCTATGAGAATACTTTTTGAGTTGATAGGCTTCACACGAGAAGAAAGCTGACATAGGGAGATGAGCAACAATGCGACAAAGTTTAGATAAAGAGGGATAACCAAGTTAGAGGTGCCATTAGAGAGAAATAGTACTCGACTCCATGGATGATGCTGCAACTCCAATTAGTCTAGATAAGAAATAAATGTCTCTTTCCTCATGGCTACCATCAACCTTCTTTCTACTTGATAGGTCCGGAAAAAAACATAAGCCAGAGTTTAAAAAAAAAAAAGAAACAACCGACAATTTAATTCTTCAATAACCTGATGAACAAATAAAAGATTCTTAAGAAACTCTAGAGTAAAGAAACCCCGCTTAATATGCACAATAGGTGATATTTGAGCATCTCCTTATCCGATAATAGGAGACATTCACCCATCTACTAATCAGACATGCCGAGGCTAGGGAAACATCTGAAGAGAAGAAAAGTTATGTGTTGCCACAAACGTGTCGAGAGGTACCATAATCAACAATTTATATGTTACCTGAATCAGTGTCACCATATCAATTGAATAGGTTGTATCAGACACAATTGTGGAAGCAAAGGTATATTTAAGAGCTCTGGGAAAAAAGGTGCTCATATACTGCACCATTGATGCTAAGGGTAAACTTGGTGAAGAGGCTAGAATATGTTGAACTATGGGAGTAGTAATCTGAGCTGCACCCATGGGAGAACTACCTAGGCTATCGCTTTCTAAAGAGAGGGAGCAAATGTTGGAGGTGGGCAACCATGCTTGTTCCAACTCCTATCCACAAAAATGTCCTTGCATGCCATATAATGTGCATTGGAGTTTTTCATGGCTTACGGACCTTCTACACCACCTCTTGCATGAGATAGTGTGAACATAATCCATGATGACAACCACCATCAATCATGATCCCTAAGTCAGGAGAATGTATGGATGATTGAGAAAGGGTGGCCGTAAGGTGGCTATGCCTATTATAGGCTGCTACAAGGTTAGGGATTTCTATCCCTATAAGAATTTGCACCTTGGCTACTGGGTATTCAGGAAACTGCCTAGATAAGAACCTAGCCACCACGGTATTCTCCAAACATGTTTTATATCATGCTTTGCATGGGGGTCGAACTGCATGAAGCCTCTCATAAGCAGACTTGACTAAGGAGAAGTATTGGGAAAGGTTCAAGGTTCCCTATTGGAGATAAAAAAATTTCTTGCTCTACCTATAAAATTTGGCTCACATTCTTCTTCTAAGAATATGTCTCTCTTAGAGATCCCCACTGTTGCTGGAAGCAAGAAGAGAAAGGAGAAGAGGTTGAGAGAGAGAGAGAGAGAGAGAGAGAGAGAGAAAATTCTTTTCATTGTTTCAATAGTCAGCCCTATTCTCTCGTTAAATGAGAACTAGGGTAAGATAACAAATTACAATATTAGTCCACTACTATAACATACCAAAGCCCAGAATGGATTTATTTCAAAGTTGGTAGTGAATCCTACTGCCATGGCCATGTGATCATCCCACACCCTAGCGTGATGGATTGGCACTTAGAGATATCAATTGAAAAAGACACCCGTGAGATGTGGATCACAAGCATGATTGAAACGGGTAAACTTAGTGTTTCGGGAAAGAAAATAGAACCTTTTTCTAGGATAAAAGTTCATCCCGGAGAATCCATCCTTATGGGAAACATAAGTCTAAAGGTCATGATGGAGGTAAAACCATTACCGCCGGCTACAGTGCCACAGGAGTCTGATACAGAGTCTAGTGATGAGAGCAAAGAAGGAACCACATTTGAATCTGATTCTGACAGTAGCACCGATTCTTCAAGCGATGAGGAAATGGAATTATCAAGTAAAGGGTGTACCAATACAAACACCCTCAAGCCTTCAGATTGTGCAGAAAGCATACCCAAAGAAAAAGGGATACTCCTAGCCCCTCCTATCTCTATTCCTAATAGCGACACGAACATTGTGCCCCATCATAACGTATCAAGAGACAGTAAAGGCATACTTGGTCCAGCCCAAGCAAACAGTGCTACATGGCCATTGAAATGGGTTCAACCCGAACCAAAGAAGAAAATCAAAGAGAAAAGATCGCCCGCAAGCAACTCAAAGCTAGTGAGAGAAAAGGTTGGTACCGTGAGAATCCTAGCTAGTTGGTGAGCAACACGTTGTTTGGATTTAGTTTTGAGTTTGGCTTAAGGAAGATTTCAGTCTCTCGGTGTACACAGTTTGGTGTATTTTCCCCACGTTGAAATCAGTTTTAAATCCTCTCTTACGCGTTTCAAGAACTTCTTGTATTCTCGGTTCTTACCCTCAAGCTTCGAGTAGAGGTTCCCAACGAGTTTCCCTTCAAAGAGCTCTTGGTGACCCACGGTTTGAACCAAAGCATAAGCACGAAATTAGCAAGCTATAAAGCTAGCAAACGTGCATCAAAGGGTGTTAAAACAAAAAGAAAAAGAACTAGAAAGCATCGCCCAAGCAAAAGGAGTCAACCGGCAAAGTTTGGCTCTCATCCGAATCTCCAATCGCACGGCCAAAGCTTCGGCCTGAATTTCTGATTTTTCCGGCGATAGAAGGTTGATTTCGGTCACTTTGGCAAGCTTTCCGGTGAGGACCAGATTGCCCCTCGTCTTTGAAAAGGCTTATTACAGTTCGGGGGTATTTTGGACATTTTTTGGAGGAACGTACTAGGGAACCCTAGCCGTCTACTTACTCGCACCATCCTTGGCCGCCGGTGCAATTTTGGTAAGTCCTTCTTGTTTCTTTGTTGTGTTTAATCATAGCCCTTAGTTGTGCCACGTGTCACCCATCCAAGGCCTTCCCCAATTCATATCGACCCTTTTCCCTTTTTCATTTCCCGCCTAAGAATTTGCCTTACCTTCCCTAGTATCACGCGTTATCTCCTTCCTCATTTCTTACTTCCCATTTAGCCCTTTCCTAAACCTCTCCAAGCCACGTTGAGTCCCACTTGTTATTACTTTCCTAAAGTTCCTCGCCACCTCCTACTTGCCATAACCGTTCCATTCTCCTTTTCACGCAAGTCCCCCAAGCTCCTCTCCACCTCATGCTTCCTAAATTGTAGCCAACCTCACCGAGCGAGTATCCCTCTCCAAACCGCCAGCCCTTTCCCTTGTAGGTCCCACACGTTTTCCATGTGTCACCTTTTGGTAACCCACCTTGGCTCGCCCCTCCCTTTTTCTTTTTCATGACCGTTCCTAATTCCCACTTTCCTACTTCTCCCTACTCGCCACCTCCCTTATCGGACTTACCTTAACCGAATTACATCCCAGCCACCCATCCTTGCCATGTGTCCTAATCCGAAGCCTTGAGAAATCACGAGAGATTCAAGTGGGCCCACGCCCCAAATCCCTCTCAACGTTGTGCGATCCTACCTCCTTCATTTTAGGAAAGGTTTGGGTCTTCCCTTCCTAATTCGCTAGTCTCTCTCTAGTGACCCTCTTAGCTCTCTTGCCTTTTGGCATTAGACGCCCTTTTCCCTCCTCAACTTTAGGAAGGAAATCCCAACGCCAACCCTTACCATTTGGTAATTGGCGTCCCTCTCATCCCCCTCTTTCTTAGTTAGGTAGCTGGATTCGAGCCTCCCCCTTAGGCAACTCTAGTCCAGCCCGTGTCAACCTTCCCCCTTAGAAAAGTATTAGTTTCCACCGATTAAGCAAAAACCCATCGAGTCCTCCCTTGCTTCCCTTGAGGCAAGATCTTCCCGTGTCAACCCTTAGTCAATTTACCTAATTCGGCTCACCCATCTTGGCAACCCAATTCCACGAGCCTCCTTTCCTCTCCTTGGAAAGTAGCCCCACGGTTTAAGGCAACTAATCCTCACGTTGCCAAGTATCCCAATTCACCTTGCACGGCTAGTCCCAAGCCGCACCTGCCATCCACACCTACCTTTCTTCCCTTGGAGTCTTGACTTGAACCAAGTCAATCTAGCCACATCTGAACCTAAACCTCGTCTGAGTCAACCCTCGTCACATCTGAACCTAAGCCTTGACTTAGTCAACCCAAGCCTCGACCTAGCCCAGCCATCCTTAATCGGACCCACTTGTAGTTAGGTCTGCCCGAGCTCTAGACGGAGCTCTATTCCTTGGTTAGGTTCTTCTGGGTTCTAGACCAAACCCTTCCTAAGTTAGCTCGTCTTGATTGGCGGCCCATCTAGGTAAGACCAGCCTAGCCGCAGCCCGTCCCACTTAGGCAACCTCGTGCGCCACTAGCCCTTAGGAAGACCCTTTCTTCTCGTCCTTACCCTAAGCCTACATTGACTCTTACCCTTAGAATACATTAGGCAACACCTCATAGCCATCTATCCCCCTTATAAGCTAAACCCTAGAACTCCCCGAGCCTACCTCAAGGGACCCACCAAACCTACTACACCCGGACCCATCGCTTGGTCCATTAGTCAAGCTAACCCACTTAGAATCCCTTCCGCCATTTGGGTCAATCTTGGCCACTAAGCCCGAGCATAGGCTCACCCAAGGCTAGCCGCATAAGACTCCCTATTAGCTAGGTAACCCTAATTCCCACCTAAGCCACAAGATCCCTTAGCCAACCCCAGCCCCTAGCCTATTTTGACTAAACCGGCCCTCCTATAGAGCCCAACCGTACCGAGCCACCCGAACCTTAGCTAGGTCTAGGATCAAGGCGAAGGTAGGTAGGCATTTCCATCATTGGCTCCAGCCCCCCTCTCGGCGCAAGGCAGCAAGTGGCTGCCCTCTCTCACGTCCGTTCAGCCGGCACTCTTCATTGGAGCATCATACTCGTGGAAGCTCGCCTCAAAGGGTCTTCTGTACCGTGAGCTGCGATACCCGGGGCTGGGTTATCTCCCTGTGGTGACTTATCCAGCGTAGCCAAGATCCCTCTTGGTTGGTAACGTATCTTCTCCCCCTTGTAGTTATCGGGGTGGTAGTTCTTGCTTTTGTTTTAGGTTCATGCTAGTTTGTTTTCTGCATTTGATTTAGCCCGACTTCGGCCTTAGTCCTTGCTAGTGGTACCTTGGAGGCGCAAGCGCCAAAGACACGACCACAGAGGGCTCAACCTTCCTATTGGGGAATCGGGTGTGGTTTCATACCTTAGGATATGGTTTGTGTGGTTTGAATGGATTGTCTTGAGTGAGTTGCGAGAGTACTTTTGTATTGTGCATGCTTGTACGGCCTCACAACCCTTGTAGTTTCTTGCAGTAGGTGAAACTTTAGTTAGGTTTTTGGGAATACCCTTCCGTGTATCCACGCCCTATTGGGTTTGCGCTGGGGTCCTGTCCGGCCGGGTAGTTTCCTGTAATAATTTGTTTAGGTTTTTTATCTAGGTTCCTCAAGGTGATCTTGGTTTTTAGGAGTCGACTCGTTGGGTTAGCCCAGTCTAGTTGGGGTCCTAACAATTTTACTCTCTCTCCTCTCTCGAGGTTTCACTTTCACCTTCTATAGTCTCCCGCACTCTCTCTCTCGAGTTGGTGTGTCTTCTCCCTCTCGCGCCCCCTTGACCCGCAGCGTCTTCTTCCTCCATTGAATCCAGCACTTGAACTCCGGCATCCCAGCGACCTCGGCACAAGGCTGCACGGCATCGGCGGATCTCCTCCTCCCGGCGGCGGTTCCTCCCTTGTCCACTTTAAGTTTTCCCTTTGTGTTTTCGAAAACTGATCTTCAGTGCCTTCTCCTTACACCCGAGGGAGTTGAGAGGCTAAAAGTCAGATTGGGAAGGTTGAAGGTGTGGTTCATCCCTCGGCTTCAACGGGACAACTGAAAGGGTAGTGGTTTTTTATCCTCTTGCGTGTTACAGAATTTGTGTTGGGTTGATCTAGGCACGGGTTCACCATTTCCATGTTCTTCCCTCGGCACACCGAGAGTAGGACTGTGACTCACGGAGAAATCGAGCCTAGATCTGCTCTTACACGTTGCGGAACACCTAGACTATCATTAGCAATTAATCTCTTTCGGTTTTGATAAGTTTTAAGAAGGAACGAGCCATAAAAAGCGAAATCCAAGGCTCGGGTTTATCTCTGAAATAGCCCAGACCAGAGACCTAAAAAGTATGAAAATCTAAGGATCTGGCCGTGGAAATTTTATAAAAACTAGCTTAAAAGGATCGCCTGGAGAAAAGCTGCAAAATGGTGTAATTTGGGCGAATTCCGATGGCTAGAAGTCAAGTTCGGTGCCTCGTCGGAAAAGAGGCAAATTCCGGTCACCGCTGCTATTTTCGGTGACCTCCATTGTTTCCAGGGACAGAAGACCCAATTGCCCTTCCTTCCCTTCGTTTTAACATACATTTGATAAGGGTAAGCTGGACATTTGGACGACGGGCAACACAAATATTATTCAACACTCCCCCTCAAGCTGGAGCATACATATTAATCATGCTCAGCTTCTCACAATATCTAGAAAACTCTGCAATAGGCAAGGCTTTAGTGAAGATATTAGCGGCTTAATCTTGAGAGGTTACATGTATAGTGGAGATGATTCTCTCTTGAACCATATCACAAATGTAATGGCAATCTACTTCAATGTTTTTGTCTTCTCATGAAATACATGATTATTGGTAATGTAGGTGGCAGCCCTGTTATCACAAAACATCTTCATAGGTATACGAGTAGAAATACCAAGACTCTCAAGTAAGGATCTAGACCATGTCATTTTAGTAGCGGTTTAAGCCATAGCTTGATATTCAAACTCCGCACGGGCCTAGCAACAACATTTGTTTTTTGCTTCTCCAAGATATGAGATTTCCTCCCACAAACACACAAAACCTTGTGGTAGACTTCCTGTCATTAACTGAGCCTGCATAATCTGCATCGCTATAAGCTTCAACATTAAGAGATGTACCTTTTCTAAAGAAAAGGCCTTAGTCAGGTGAGGACTTCAAATGCTTGACAATTAGCATAGTTGCATCCCAATGTGACTTTTTTTGGTTTTTCCATTAATTGGCTTAATTTTTCCATAGCGAAGCTAATATCTAGTCGAGTTACTATCACATAAAAAAGCTTACCAATCAACGATCTGTAGGCTTGTGAAGCTGTCTCTTCCGAGTCATCATCATATAGATGTACCCATGGGTTCATAGGAAGAGTTGCAGATTTAGCTCCTAGCATCCCTGTGTCCTATAAAAGAACAAGAACATACTTCCTTTGTGATAACACCACTCCTTCCTAATTAAGAGCAACTTCAATGCCAAGGAAGTACCGCAACTGGCCAAGATCTTTGGTAACAAAGTGTTTTTGTAGAAATTTCTTTGTTTGAGATACCTCCTGCTCACATTCACTTGTCAAAACAATATCATCAACATACACCAGTAGCACAACTATACCTCTCGATCCTTTCTTGATAAACAACGAATGGTCCAGCTGAGACCTCTTAAAGTCACATTCTAACACAACTTCTGAGAATATGTGAAACCAAGCACGAGGGCTTTGTTTCAAGTCATATATAGTTTTCTTCAACTTGCATACCTTACCACACTCCCCCTGATGTTCAAACCTAGGAGGCTACTGCATATAAACCGTCTCATCAAGATCCCCATACAAGAAACCATTTTTGACATTCTACTGATATAAGAATGAATCATAATGTACAATAACGAACACAATAAACCGTATGGTGCCCATCCTGACCACAAGAGAAAAAGTCTCAAAGAAATTGACACCATATGTTTGAGTATACCCTTTTGCGACAAGACGAGCTTTGTAGCGTTCCACTAATCCATTAGATAAATACTTTCTGGTAAAAATCCATTTGCTCAACCAATTCCCATGTCCCTCATTGCAGTAGTGTCTCCATCGCATCCTTTATAGCTTGCCGCCACTTCGGGTCAAGTAATGCATGTTAGTGACTAGAATGAATTGAATGCACTGACAAGGCTGACACAAACTGTTGTAAGCTAGTAGTAATATTGGTAGTAGAAGCAAATTGAGATATAGGATGCTCGTTTTTCTTTGCGTAAGGCAATCAATAAGTCTAAAGATATTTCAGAAGCAGTGAGGTCAAGTATACTTACATCCTGAGAACCAACTGGTGGGCAGTCATGAGCAGAAGCACGTCGGTGGGTGTATACCAGTGGGGGATCATGGAATTTGTTGACACTGGGGATGAACCGATAGCACACGAAATAGACTGCAGGGGAGCTGGTGGTATACATAAAGGAATAGACATCGACTTGTCTGATAGTGATGGAGTAAACTTGAAATAAAGACGTGACTCAAAGAATGTAACATCTGCACTGATGTACTGCTTATGAGTATGAGAGTCCAAACAGATAGAACCCATTTGGTGTTTTGTATAACCCATGAAAATACATTTAATTGATTATACACCAAGTTTGTCCCTATTAGGACCAAGGATGTGAACAAAGCAAGTACACCCAAAGACTTTGGGTGGAAGGGAAAACAAAGGTCTATCTGAATAGAGAACTTGAATATGAATTTGATTACCAATGGATGGGGATGGAAGACGGTTAATTAGGTAACATGTAGTGAGTATGACATCACCCCAAAATTGGGTCGGAACACAACTATGTATCATGAGAGTATGAGCCATATCTAGTAGCTGACGAATGTTTACGTTCAACAATATCATTTTGTTGAGAAGTGTGGGGACAAGTAAATTGAGGGCAAATTCCATATTTGGTGTAAAATTGCATCAATGTATTTGATTTGAACTCACAAGCATTATCAGTACGAATGTTTTTAACAATGGAACCAAACTAAGTATTTATTTCAATAATGAAATTTTGAAGAATACAAATAACTTTAGACCCCTTTTTTAACAAGAACACCCAACTAAGACGAGAAAAATTGTCAACAAATAACAAGGTAATACCTAAACTTGGTCCGGCTTACAACCCGGCTAAGCCCTCAAACATCAACATGAATGAGATAAAAAAACTGCATGACTCGACAAACTAATACTGGAAGGAAAACTACTTCTAGTGTATTTGTCCAACTGACAAGCCTCACACTGGAATGACTCAGACACAAAAAATATTAGGGAGGACACCATAGAGCTTGGGTAATGAAGGATGGCCTAGTTGGAGGTGCCACTGATACGGGGTAGGCTTAGATAGAGCCATAGATGCCACACCCTCCACTGGTTCTAATAGAATGTAAACTCATTTGTCCTCATGGCCGCCACCAATCGTTTTCCCATTTTGCAAGTCCTGAAAAATATATGAACTAGAACCAAATATAGCTCTACATTGCAAATCCTTTGTCAACTAAGTAACAAATAGAAGGTTAGCAGGAAATTCTAGAGAATATAAAACATTGAAAAGAGATACAAAACTAGAGAGTTTCACATCCCCAACTCCCATAATAGGAGAAAGTTTCCCATTGGCAAGTCTAACATGTTGAGGTTGTGCAAAACGATGCAATAAGGTAAATGAGTAAGGTTGACTGCAGAAATGTTTTGAAGCCCCAAGATCAATAATCCACACAGTACCTCGTTCACGGGAAGTATTACCAATAGACAAAAAAGAATCCACCACAACCAAGGATGCAGTAGCGGACATTGAGGCAGGGAGAGACCACTGAGCCATAAGCTAATCATACTCTACCTTGCTCATAGTCACCGGAGAGCTATCAGGAGTCGTCAAAGAAGGAATCTCTACAAGTGGTGTAGCAACTCGGGTAGACCCTACAGGAATCTGAGAAATGAATCTCCCTCTGCCACTTGAGGTATTCCATCAGAACTAGAAGCTGGACGACCATGCTCGTCCCAACATTTATCTTCTAAATGTCCCAATTTGCCACAATATGTACACTGAAATATCCCTCTACCCCCTACACCATGACTTGAGCATCTTCCCCTTCTAGCATATCCACGTCCTCCAGACATGGCTAAGGCAGCAACAGGAGACTCACCCTGGGGTTGAGAGAGCGATACAACCAATCTATTGAGTCTAGTATATGCCTTAGCAAGATCTGGAATTTTTGTGCCAATAAGCATCTAAACTTTAGCTACCTCATATTTAGGGGACAAACCAGCCAAGAACTTTGCCACCATTGTTTGCTCAAAATGAGTCTTGTAACATGCCTGACATGGAGGTCGAAGAGCCTTCAATCGTTCATACACTGCTTTAACTGAAGCAAAGTATTGAGATAATTCCAAGTCACCTTGTTGCAGTTTGAGTAACTCCTCAACTTGTCAAATTTTTGAAACATTCTTGTCATGAGAATAGGTCTGTCTCAAAAAAGTCCACGTGTTTAGCAGTTGTATAGTAAGCAAGAGTAGGAGCGATATCAGACTACACACTGTTCATAATCCATGACATAACAATACTATTATCTTATTTCCATGTGGTATACATTCCTGTTTTAACGTTTGGTTCATTTTCTTCAATGATATGGTCTTTCTGATATCCTACTACAGACATCATGAACATACACAACCAAATTTCATAGTTGTGACAAACTAATTTCACAGTCGAACCATAGAAAAATGGATTCCCAACAACTTTGTATTCAGTATGAGACTCGATCTTAGGGCTGTCTATCATATTAGATTGTTGTTCCAGATCCATCGTGAGACACAAACAACCGAACCACATAGTCTCACTATAATACACAGCAATAAGTAGAACATGCAACATTAAGTAGAATATGCAGCAGCAATGAGAAGTAAGTAGAACACGCAGCAATAGTTAAAGCACTAAACAGTTGATAAGAAACTTTCTGCTGAAAAAAGAATTCACTTTATAACGAAGAGAGCTGGTCCATGGCAGACAAGAAGCAGGTCATCGTAGGTATCTTTTCCATGCCTTGTTTAATTCCACATGTATCAGTCCTAACATCAATGTCACGCCACAACTTGAAGACTGATCATATATTCCAGAGACATGATAAAAGATCACGTTTAACACTTATTGTTGTTACCACACCACAACTTGAAGATTGATCATATATTCCATAAACATGATAAAAAATAACTTTTAACACTTATTGTTGTTCCCAAGCTTAGCAGAAGTTACCAACAACAAGGAAGAAGACTCTGCTATTCCCACACTTAGAAGAAGTTACCAACGGCAAGGAAGAAGACTCTATTGTTCCCACACTTAGCAGAAGTTACCAGCGTCAATGAAGAATACTCTGTTGTTCCCATGCTTAGTAGAAGTGACCAGCGAGAAGGACCATTAGCTATTTTGCAACCACGTCCACTTCAACAAGGCATCGATCTAGGGTTCTCATCTTTTGTTAAGAAAACCCTATCATCAAGCCCCAATATGCACGATCCACAAGTTTTACTCACAAAATCCCCAACGGTAACAGAAGAAGAGGAAGAAGATGGGTAAGATGACAAGGGAGAGAAATATGTGTCAGTCAAGAAGGGTTGGGCTCTGATACCATGTTGCTGGAAGCAAGAAGAGAAAGGAGAAGAGGTTGAGAGAGAGAGAGAGAGAGAGAGAGAGAGAGAGAGAGAGAGAATTCTTTTCGTTGTTCCAATAGTCGGCTCTATTCTCACGTTAAATGAGAATTAGGGTAAGATAACAGATTACAGGATTAGTCCACTTCTAGAACATTTATTTGTAAAGAGTTGTTCCTAAAACTCTTAAATATTCAAAACACCACCTAACACAAATATTATTCAACACCCACAAATATCTAGCTATAGTATAGTAACATAAGCCACTAGCAATGTGGAGTTGAACACTATTCATAATATAGGCCATGACGATATTGTTATCCTCCTTCCAAGTATTTTGTTTTACACCTTTGTTTTAGGCTCATCCTCTTCAATAATATGATCTTTGCTGTGCCCAACCATTGATATCATAAAGGTACAAAGCCGTACTTGGTAATTAGTTCCATCTAATATATCAGTTAACCCATAAAAGAAGGGATTAGCAAAAGCCTTACAGTCGGCCATAGAGTCGGAGTTATAAGTCTCACCCATATTCTTGTATTCAGCCATGAACCCTACCAACACTAACAAAAGATGCTATATGACAAAAGAGAGAGCCACTAGTAGCAGCCCAAAAACTCCACAAAAATGAGGACAATCACCTCCTCAGATTCAGCAATGTATTGAAGAAATATGAAAAGAGAATTGAAATTATCTATATCAACTGAGAGTCTCAAATATCAAGTTCAGCCCTAAATTAGATTGCAGCCAAGGCCAACATAGAGGAACCACCATCTACGATCAGACAATAACGACTAATCACCTCTACTCCAGCAAAAATCTAGTTGGTTAGATAAAGATATGGCTTAATAAGAAACCTGACTTGGATACCGATCTTTCTCAGACAGACAACATAAGACTGGATTGCTGATAAGCTTTGTTGTGCATCTAAGCTCCTCCAACAACATTGACCAGATCTAATGACTTCTAAATAAGATATTATTTAGATTGGCAAAACACCAAGCAGCCCACTATAACAACCTTCAAACTATTTGAGATAACAGCCCATGGCTTCCACTGCTACAATGAATCTATTTTGCATTCACGATGTTAGGTTCACTGCACTTTGGATCTATATTGCATCTTGGTGTGTAAACATGAAGACCAGCAACCATACACCATCAACTTTAGGGGGAAATTGACCTAAGGTTTTAGAAAACCCTAGATTGAATTAGGTGCATCACAATCCAATAGAAATAAAGGAGGTACTGCCCAAGGTTGGGTATAAAAGAAGGTGAACAGGGAGAGATTTAGGTATTTAGAGATGTCCAATGCTCTGATACCATGCTAGATCTAGAGTAAAAGAAGATAAGGAAAAATAAGACATGAAAGAGGACAAAAAGAAAGAGAGAACATTATAATTATAATGATGCCCTAATCCAAGAATAAAAGGCAATAGAGCGGAAATATAATTTTATACTATGAGCCCACACGTTTAAAGGAAATAATAAGGAAGTACTCAACAACATATACTAAATTATGGAAAACCTCAACTTTCATAATTCTCAACAAAACCAGTGGACTTCATGCCTTGCAGAGTATTGCTTTGAGATCACCAACCCTAATGGTTCAAGATGGGATACTAACTTTAGACAAGAAGATTATGCCAAAATGTCCCACCTGGCATATCTCATCAATTATCCAAGAAATCTATAGGTTTGAGAGTTTGACCTCGTAATGTATCATAAAAATTCAGTTTAAGAACATCCAAGAATTTATGCTTCACAGGATGTGCCTCTAACTATATCCTCAATGCCTCATTTAACATTTTAGAGGAATTCTCAAACTATATTTTTCCTCCAAATAGAAAGACACATCCCTGAAAGTAAAACTCAAAGATGCAGGCCATACTTTTCATAATTCCATGATAAGCTTCATGAAGGTTCTAATACCATACAACTTTCATATGCAAAACCTTCCCTTCTAGTTATGTTCTCATTTCATAGCTTCTCTATTTCAGCATAATCATTCACACTACCAAGATTTCAATTATAACTTCTAACCAAGGTATAACCATTCCACTAGTGCCTCAATTGGGAGAATCACCACAACTTACCTTCTTTTGGATGGAATCTACCTACATGTCATCTATAACTTCAAGAGTCTAGAAGAAATTATAAGATCCCAATTAGGCTTCCTTGCATTGGTGCCAGAAGAAATCATGAGTTTCTTCTTATGTAAGTTTCTCTGAGTAGCACAGAGAACCGACAGGGATAATGCATATTTACTACATTCATTCCTCCACAATGAAAAGCAAGAACAGTAACTAACTAATATCTCAGCTAATCATAACTTCATTTGTGGAAATTTCAAGATTTGGTGAAAAATAAACAGTCTAAGGTACAGGAATAATCTCAAAATTAGGTCCTGTCTTGGCCAAAGAATCACTTGAAAGAAGCAAAGGAAGAACGGAAAGGGTTACTGTGGTCACACTTCGCAGCAGCTTATGAGCAAATTACCTGATAATTCCTAGATTAGGCAACCAAATGATGAAGTCCAACTGCCCTTACACTTAATAATATTAAGAAAGTTGAGGTTGTTGAACCCCCCATGATATGGATCCATTGCCATTTTATTCATCATAGTTTCAAAATCCATCTTTCTTTTATGCACTGAGTAGCCACTTTATAGAATGAGAGGGAGAATGCTGTCTTTTTCATCTAGTATAAGCAAGAGCTACCATCTTTCATTCTGCCAGTGCCAATAAGAATTTCGGTTGAGGAGGAAGGTGTAGTGTGCGAAAAATAGGGACACTCCCAGCGAGATACTTTCATGCTTAATTTCAGTCAAACTTTACCTAGAAATAAGCCAAGTCAGAAGTGTTTTTGTCCTTTCATGTAAACGGAAAAAGAAAAATAAATTATTAATCTTTGAAAATGTATTATGAAGATGATGGCAAAAAAAAATAATCTCTATCAATAGACATTACGCTCTCACAAAATGCAGCAAAACCTAAGTTACACAAGTATATGTATGAGTTCGGGTACGGGTACAGGGAAGCAGGTATGGGTACGATAATTTTAGAAAATCTTGGTTAGAGGTACATCAAAAGAGAAAGAGAGAGAGAGAGAGAGAGAGTATATATATATATATATATATATATATATATATATATATATATATATATATATATATATATATATATAT
This sequence comes from Nymphaea thermarum, assembly GCA_011799765.1. Lineage (NCBI taxonomy): Eukaryota > Viridiplantae > Streptophyta > Magnoliopsida > Nymphaeales > Nymphaeaceae > Nymphaea > Nymphaea thermarum. Next base: position 74,356 of record JAANDH010000351.1, read on the forward strand.
ATATATATATATATATATATATATATATATATATATATATATATATATATATATATATATATATAAGCATCAACAAGTGGCTCACATGCACATGCCCCGCAAAACTTTTATCCAATAAATTAGGATCTGTATCTTGACTGAAATCAGCATAGATCCAAAAAACTGCCAAGCTTCAAAGTGACACGGTTATTATTAGGATATCTTCAAATTTTCTTAATTCGAGGCACATGTAAAATATCATTCAAATTAAAATTATTGGAAACACAAGAGGAACCAATGTGTTGAATTGACAAACCTAATCCGTTGCCTATCTTCACCTCATCCATTCCATGATATGATGAATATAAAGAGAGGATATCAATGTCATTTGTAATATGATAGCTTGCCCCTAAGTCTGGATACCAAGTATCATCATCCGATGCATTTGAGTTGCTTGAAGGTGCAGCGACATAGGCTTGGGGCCTCGTTCCCCTTTGATCCTTGGGTAGCATATTAGTGTAGCGATAACAGGTCTTTGCATTGTGTCCAATCTTTTCCCAGATTTGACACATAGGTTTATTTCCAAATTGATTTGGTTCTTTTTTCCAATTTTTCTTGTATTTGCTTTTGTTATAAGTCTGATCATTGTATTGTGCATTCTGTCCCCGACCTTTATCAGTGCTGCTCTTATAACGACATTGGCATTGATATTCACAATATCATCATTTTCATTGAATCAAGCTTCTTGGATCAAAAGTAAACTATGCAATTCATTCAAAGAGACTAGAATTGGACGTGTCGCCATAGAAATGCCATATACTCAAATAGGAGTAACCATATCTTAATGAGAGATTGGTTTAGATGCAATGGCCAACAGATGAGCCAATCTTGTGGCTTTTTGAAAATGTTCATCCACAGACTTATCTCCTTTTCTAAGATCTTGAACTTAGTTGCATAACCTGAGATTGGGAATGAGCAGCGTAAGACTCCCTGAACGCTTTCCATATTTCATGTGAAGACTTTAAACCAACAATCTGACTGTGAATATTTTCTGTGAGAGAAGTAATCAACCAACTGATTCATTTTCTGTGAGAGAAGTAATCAACCAACTGTCCAGTAACTGATCATGCCTGAGCAAGTCACGGTATTCAAAGTTAATCTCAATTGAACCACTTTTGTGTTTCTCAGGAGCAGGTGTGTTGTCGTCAACCATCCCCATTAAATCATAAGTGATTAATATGGCAGTAAACTATGACTCCCACAAGAGATAATTATCTCTAGTAAACTTAATCATAGAAAATGTTGGAGGCTATTGGGCGATGGAAAAGCGATTGAGAGGGATGCATACTGGATTGTGACGACTCTGATGGATTTGCTAGAGATGCACCTTGAAAAAACATAGACTAGCGCTGATCAGAAAGTTGCGTGATACCATATACAGAAATGGATCTCTTAAGAAGAGAGAAGAAAACTCTGTTTTAACGAGGTTCGGCAATACGCCTACGTCCTCAGTAGAAGTCTGCTCTTCACTCTCTTTTTCCTTACTTTACAATGTGGATGAGTACATTTAACAATTCACCATGACTGTTCCAAGGATTTCGGTTACAACCTTTACATCTTTCTTATTCTTGTTTGTCTTCATCTTGATGATCTTCATAATATTTTATTACCTTAAGGATTTTACAGCTTGCAAATTTTCCCTGCTGTTAATAGCTTCCTGCCTTACAAGTGTTTGATTCTTTCCTCAAGTGTCAAGTTCTTTCCTCTAAAAGATACACTTTGAAGGAAAACTTTGAATCAGAGGTGAGGGTGACTTTGAAGGAAACCTTGCCTCCAGCTGTGACCATGGCTCCTCGACCTCTCTTCCCCTTGCCTCGGCCCTTCAGAAGGTCACCTCTTGTTGATCAATTTTCAAAATTAAATATGTTCTCAGAAAACTGTGATATTTTCAATAGTTTGTTAACCTGAGAAGCACATATTTTTCTTGTTCTTATTATATGCGGCTTTTGCAAACAGTAGCACCGGTGGATCATGTTATTGTTTGTGACATTAAAATTTTTAGAGAAACAAATAAAGGAAAGGAAAATTTTTTATCGCCATAGAAATACAAGACCACATGATTGAAAGAATCTTTATTTTCTTTTTTGGAGAAAATTTTAGTCAACATGCTTAAAATGGGTAATAATAAATGACAAGATGAACCATTCTAATTTGGTTAAAAGATAGTTATTCTTTCTCATGATTAATTAAAACAGTAAGTTTTTTCTGTCAATCAACAAGTTAGTAGAAACTTAAAACAGTAAGTTTTTTTTTGTCAATCAACAAGTTAGTAGAAAATTATTATTAAACATCTTTAAACTTGCAATTATACTTAAAATTTTCTTGCACAAGTCAATGTTTTCATTTTCCAAGTAATATTCATTATCCAAAATCATCGTCATTTCACTGTTCCCAAGTCCCAACCTTTGCCAAATGTGTGCTTGAACTTTTATCCATGTGTAACTTCCTTGCCACATGTGAACATATAGGGCTGCAACTTCAATCAATATTGAAAACCTCCAGGACATACAAAGAACAAAGTTACATGTTTTGATCAGTTATAGGCACTTTTATACTTTTAGAAGAACACCCCATAATAGCTATACATGCACAAAACAATTATTGCAACATAAAAACAGAAAAAACAAGAGCGCAAGACATGCATGTATTTTTTTACTTGAAAAAACAATTTACTTGAAAAAGAGAAATTGCTTCCCTTTTAATGAATTCATGCAAGGCAACTCTTTGGCCATAAATGGCCTAGGTATTCGTGGTCTAATAAGATAACTTCAAAAAATATATAATGTTATAGAAGGAATAATCTACAAATAGTAAGAGAAAATAACTCCTTTTGGTAGTGCAGTAGATTGTGATATTTTTCAATAATAAAATTGGAAAAATTTTGAAGGGTATAAGATGTCCTGAATATCTATGTTAGATTCATGGCATGGTTAAGTTAGAGAAATAAATAGTCAACCACTTATCTAGATCGGGTTAGACACATACTTCCTCAATACTAGAGAAACAAATACTCAACCACTAGCATCCACTTTTGTAAAAGCTTATTTGAAAACTTCTATATAAAAACTTTGGTTATATTATTATAAATTCGTGGACTAAATCAATGAGGAATAGGAAACAATTAACAAGATATAATTATTGAAGTTGAAGGTAAAGTGAAGACACCTAGCCATGTAGTTATTCTTGGGCTCAGGCAAATCAAAGCACATATAACCTCTACCTTCATTAGTTGTCAATAAATCAAGCGTAAAGAGAAAGCAAGCAACATTTCGTATATGGAACATATTGAAAAGGCAGCGTATAATGCACATGCCAAAGCCACACATGATATTAGGTACCATGTCATCAACATCAGAAAACTAGATATTTAGATGAAAAGATTGTTCAACTATATCGAGAGAATAATCACAACAAATAGTGATGACCAACTGATTTGCCGCACGAATTGAATTTCCAACCAATAAAAGATTCAAAAGAATCACGATACATCTTGAGGCCTTCTTCAACACCTTCTACAGTTATCTTAGTATAGAATGCATCCCAAATGCACCACCCAAATCAACCAAGAAAAGATGGCAGCTGACAAAGAAAACATTAAGCTCAATTACTTCCTAAAGGACATAAAAATCAAAGAATTAATAGGCCTTGACATTTTAGATTATGCATCTCCCAATTTATTAAATGAGGGCTATTCATAGCTGTGGACAAATTGAGTTTCCTTTCAAGAAGTTATGCATACAAAGAGATATGATTTCATTAGATGTTTTATGTTGTAATAAAAAATTATGCATCTTTCCTATGAAAAAAGGGCATTGATCATCCTCATGTGGCTTCTCATAAGAAATGGAATCATGCATCGCAGCCAAAGAGACATAATTGACGTCTAATTTCACCTTGACTGACATGTTAACTAAAGATAACGATGAAGTCAGTCTATGTTGACAACTAGTAAGATCAATAAGTGTTTGTATATATAAGTAAAAAGATGGAGACCTTGTTTGACATTGAGGTGACGTCCAAGCAAAGGCTCTTTTTCTCTATGAAATAATTTAGACACTAGGAAAAAAATTATTTTCTCCATAGAACGAATTCCCTAGTCAAATTACAATTAGTAATTTACTCAAACTATTGCAAAAAAATATTATGTATTATTTAAATAAAAAACACAACAAATATGTAAAAAATTTGGAACAGGTGAAAAGGCAATAAGACACATCTTTTTGAAAAAAAAAAATCAGAAAATAAAAAAAATGAAAAAATGCATAAAGGATGCGTTTTTTTTTACTGCCACAATCTTTCTTTTTTTTTCACATCATATTTAAAAAAAAAACATGTAATATTGAAGAAAAGCTTGCTCTTCCCTTTTAATTGCAATACAAAACTTTAGGTTAGAAAAAGAAGGCTTAGGGTAAAAATGAGGGCTTTATGCATTGGAAGCCTTTCACATGAGAGGTGAAAGGCATGTTAAAACTAGGAGCCTACGAGCATGCAGGGAGTCGCCGGAAAATTTTCCAACACTCTACACCTTCAGCAACTAGAGGTGAGAGGTATTTCAATGGTAGAGTGTAGTCTTTTTCATGATTTCATCAACGAACCATCATGAATGACAGTTTCGCTAGAATATGTGACTCTATCATCAACGGCTTTTGGTATTCATGTATTTGCAAGCATATTTTAATGTGTTTTACTATTTTATTCCTCCACTGGATGTTGTACTTTTTTTTATTATTTTCATCACTTTACTAAAAGCGACCATCTTCATTCCACCTATCTTCATCCAAAAATGACATGACGACTATAGGGAAGCCAAAGCGAAGCCCGCCTGTTCGAAAGGAGGACACGGCCTCAAGGGAGGAAAGGAAAGGAGATTATGCTAACTTTTTGACTTCTGACTCCAGCTGTTCCAAGAGTCTCCGCACTCGCTTTTCAATGTTATGAGCAAAGAATGGGGACTGGGAAAGCCAAAAGACTTCACTCGAGCCGCCCTTCCGCTCCCTCGGCCGTTTCACCTCCTTTGCCACAATGGCGTGCAGTCAAAGTTGCGAGTGCTTCCTCTGCTTGCTTGCCTCAGACCTCCGGAACCACCAGGAGATCCCAAAGTCAAACCAAAAAGCACTCACAACTTTCAAGGAAGGGTCTGCCTGCAAGACTGTTTGATAAGTGAAGTAAATGAATTCCAGGACAGAAACTCTGGAAGTTGCGCATAAGCATGTTTTGTGTTGTTGATGATTTTATTCAATATTTATTGTTATAGTTAGTTCATTCCTAAGAACCTCTTATCTATTACAAGAAATTTGAATTGGAGTGCTATCAAGGTTCATGGATTTTTCAAGATATATTTATTGGAAGGAAGACTGGCAGAGGCCATGAAGAAGGGGGAGTTTATTATCTCAATACTTCAGTTGGTGCAGTAGCCTCTTCCATCAGCTCTTTTATGTGGATCATTATTATCCATAACTCTCCTGGTCATTACGTTTAAGTCAAGCACTAGTTCTTTTCAGTGGTACCTCAAACTTGATCCTTCCCTACACAAACTTCGTTAAGTTGTCCCTTAGCTTCCTTCTTCAGCTTCTTTCTAGTGTGAAGCTTGCTAGCTTGGAAAGCATTGTCGCAATTCTTTTTTCTCGAGTCAAATTCCATACAGTCAAAGCCCTTTTAAAATTCATTTTGATGTTTGAGGGCCTAGTCAAGTTTTTAGTAAGACTCTAGCCAAATATTACCTTATCAATGTTGATGATTTTTCTAAAGTCTCTTGGGTTTTCTTATTGAAAGAAATGTCGGAAGTCTTATGTATTCTCAAATCCTTTGTGCTTGAAATAAAAACTCAGTTCAATTCCACTATGAAGGGTGTTCCTGCTGATGACTCACTTGAATTCAAATCCTCTCTACTGTTGCAATTCTATAAAGATCAAGGCATCTGTTCCCAATTCACTTGCCCTCATACATCACAACAAAATGAGGCCGTAGAATGAAAACGCCAATGTCTTCTTAATGTTACATGTACCCTTATGCTCCAAAACAATATGCCATCATTCTATTGGGGAGATGTCATTCCTACGACATGTTGCTTTATAAACTGAATGCCCTCTTCATTTATTGATGGCTACGTATTCGGTTACTATAGAATAATTGCGCTTTGTTTTATTTACCTCCAAAAGTTTTTGGGTGTGCCTACTTTGTATATATCCTTGGCCTAACAGAGACAAATTATCTACTCAAGCCATCAAATGTGTGTTTGTTGGATGACCGAGAAATAAAAAAGGGTACAAGTGCTTTGATTCAATTGCATATAGAGAGCATATCAGTGCAGACATCACCTTCTTTGAGTCTGCTCCCTATTTTTCCCATTGTGGGGTCACTGTAGTATCTGAAGTGTCAAGTCCCTCTCAATTGCCTATTCCACCTTTTCCACTAGAGTCCTTTCCTTATTTCCTACTTCGTCCTCTAAGGAGTCCCCTATTCACTTCCATAGTTCCCCTCTAGTGTATACTCGATGACAAGCCCCTTTGTCTCATGGTCCGCTATCATCTCCTTCTCATGAGGCAAACATGCTTGAGAATGTTAAAGATACTAATATTGACACAAATAGTTTTGCAAAGTGTCCCACAATGGAAGATGATTTGCCTATTGCCCTAGGAAGGGACAATATCAATGCTTTATCTCAATACTGGCTTGGAGAAGGGATGCAATGCTTTATCTCAACACTATTTGTTGTCCCTATGCCTCTTAGTCATCAATAGGCTCTATTGGATCTACACTATAGGCAAGCCATTCATGATGAAATGGATGTTTAGATGTCTCAAAATACATGGGAACTTGTTGATCCTCCTCATGGCAATGATATTATGGGCTCAAAGTGGGTATTCACAATTGGATACCACTCTAATGGCTTAGTGAAGCAGTATAAGGTACAATTTGTGGCCAAAGGGATACACCCAGACTTATAGAATCGACTTTTTGAAAACCTTTCTTTTGTAATCCATTTGGGTACAAGTAGACTTGTTATTTTTGTGGTAGTGCATTTTAGGTGTACGACTCAACTTGATGTTAATTTTTTTTTTTTTTTTGTATGGTGATATGACTGAGACCGTTTATATGCCACAACCACTTAGATTTGAAAAACAAGAGGAGTGTGTAAAGGTATGCAAAATAACGGTCATTTATGGTTTGAAGCAAAGTCCATGTGTCTATTCCATGAATTATTTGATGTGATGTTGAAATTTGGATTTCAAAGATCTCTTTCAAATAATTTATTGTTTATATGGAAGAGCTCCAAAGGAATAATGGTGACGGTAGTTTATGTCGATGACATTATCTTGACTAGTGACATTGAACATGAAATTTCATATACAAAAGAATATTTGTAGAAGCATTTTGTCACTAAAGATTTGGGTCCACTCATATAATTATTGGGAATTGAAGTAACTAGAAATAAGGTGCAGTCCTCTTAAAAAGAAAGTATGAGCTTGATTTGTTGCAAGAAACTGATATGTTGGGTGCTAAACCTGCTGCCATCCCTATGAATATGAAATTATAAGTGATGTTCACGTCGAGCCAGTGAACAACCAGTCATATAGATCTCTAATTGAAAAACTCCTCTATGTGGCAGTGACTACATTAGATATATCTCTAGCCATTGGCAAATTGAGTCAATTCATGGATAAGCCAAAAAGACTTTATGGGATGCAGCCCTGATGGTTCTCAGATATCACAAATCCTCCCCAAGCAAGGTCTGCTATTCCAAAAGGGATCATATTTGGATATAAAAGCTTATACTTATGTATATTATGCAGGATCCATTATAGGCAAGATGTCTACTGTTGCTTGGTATGTGTCAACCTAATCCCATAGAGAAGCAAGAAGCCAACTGTTGTAGTTGGATCTAGTGCAAAGTCAAAATAGAGAGCTATGGCTTAGACGACTACTGAAATAACTTGGATTAAGTTTATACTTATCAGTTTACGAGTTTCAATCAAGTTTGTGATGAATATGCGATGTGACAATAGAGATTCCACCTATATTGCTAATAACCATGTTTTCCATGATAGGACTAAACATATAGAAGTTTATTGCCATTATATTTGAGGCATGGTTCAGGTAGAAATCATATTAACTATCCATTTTCCATCATAGGATCAAGTGGTTGGAGTTTACTAAACCTCTCTCTATTGTCAACTTCACAAGATGTTGTAAGAGGTTGGGCATGGTTAGTATCTAAGCTTCAACTTGAAGGAGAGTGCAGAAAGTCTTGGTGGTTAGGTGCTTTTAGGTAATGTCTTTGTAGTAAGTGGTGTTCTTTATTATTTCATTTTATTTAGTGGATTGACAGTGTAATTTTCTTAGTCAACCTTAATCCCATATTAACATGGGACTAGGGTAGATTCAATACATCAACTTTTTTTTTCTCTCTCATGGTTTCAACAAAAATATATAGCACACGCCAATCCTTCTTAAAGTGTATACACCATTCACATCCAAAACTAAACATGGCATGTGCCAAGAATTTCAAGAATCAATTGAATGGACAAAACCCGAGATTTAATTTAACATTGATAATGAAACATCAACAAATGTTCCTAACATGCATAGTTAAGTAAATGAAAAAACTCATTGCTCATTCAATGATTTGATGTGATTAGAGCATGCTGATGGTCCAAAATTACATCGACAATGAGGTTCAAGGATTGTGATGCCAAACCCACTGTTGTGGATTGAACTTGGGAACTTCGATGCCAACCATGACTATTACAGGTTGAGGATGCATTGATTTACTTCCTTAGCCACCAATGCTATAGGCAGAACCTTCAGCGTTGAGTTTTTATTGCATTGCCTTTTTTTATACTGACATCAATCAAGGGATGTCGACGTCATTGTTTGCCATTGCAGCCATGCCTCCTATGGTGTTAGTGTTCCCCTTATTTCTTTTAGGGGATGGACAACAATGAAGAAGAGAGGGGAAGCTCTTAGTGTGAGAGAAGAAGAGAGAAGAGGAGGTGCGTGAGAGAGAGCCCTTGCATGAGACTTTTTTTTCTTAGATTAGCCGTGGGCATGAGTATGGCCATCTTATATGAGAAGATCGGAGCGGCACATATTTGTGTAGGTATTATTGTTGTTCCCCTTTGTCTGGGTGTCTGTACAGTCCTTTGCTTTGTTTTGCATTGTGTTTCCTTTGCTTATGTTGAGTCATTTACTTATGCTTGTTTACTTGTAAGGGAGTACCCTTCTACCGGTCTAAGTGTCATATGTTGGGATTCTTTGTTTTGGGTGGTCGACATGAGAATCATGTAAGCGGCTTCGGTCATCCAATATAAGTAAAGTTGAGATCATTCACCTTGCTTTTCTTTCTCGTGATGTACAAATTTTCCAAGTTGAATACATTGCGAGATTTCTTTATTCACAAAGCGTTCTTTATGCACTTGTTTTCTAAAACTACCTTTGCGCCCCTTTCGGTGGTTTGAAGGCTTACGACAATCAGGTTCTTGCCGTGGCGCACGGGTTGAAAGTTGTCACCCTGTGACAACTGGTATCAGAGCCCCAGGTTCGGCTCAATCTGGGGAAGCGGTTGGACAGTCGGTGTAGAGCTACACGCCGACGATCGTTGATCGAGAAAGACATCCGGCGATCATTGATCGAGGAAGAAGTCCTGGTGACTCAGTATAATCTACGAAGCGCCAAGGGCAAGGGAGTAGCCCATTCCAACGAGATGGGTACATCCCAGGGTCAGGAAGACCTGACCGAGATGGTGAATAAGCTGGTTACCGACGTAACTACTCATGAAGAAGCATTGGGTAATGCAGCTGAGTCCTTCGGATAAATGAAGGACGAGATGAAAGTTCTACGAGAACAAGTGGCCGACCTTGTGGCCATGAATCGGTCACTTTTGGACACAATGACCGCACAGAAAGCTGAAGTTAAGGAACTTCAGGTGAAGAACCGCACGCTTCAGCGACAGATCTCTGTAGGTCGATGTGACGATCGGCCAGCGAGGGTTGACGTTCAGAGGCCAGCTAAATACAAAGGAATTCGGGATAGTTGAGAGATCGACAACTTTTTATTCCAAGTGGAATACTATCTAGATTTGCAAGACGTTGTGGGGGATGACCTTCAGATCAAGACTGCGGCTATGTTGCTGGAGGGCGACGTTGTGGCATGGTGGAGAAGGAAAATGCTCGACATTCAAAAAGGGATTTGCACAATAGACACTTTCGATAATTTTCAGCGAGAGTTAAGAACTTAGTTCATGCCCCCGAATGCGACATGTCATGCCTATCAGATGGTTGGTGAATTGAAACATACCGGATCCTTGTGTGACTACGTGAGGGCCTATAAGAGGCTGATGTTAGATGTGCCAGATATGCAAGAACATGATAAACTGAACTGGTTTATTTTGGGACTTCAGTCGTGGGCACAATCCGAAGTGGAAAGGAGTAATCCACTTCATGCCATCGAAGAAGCCTGACCATGGAGGAAAGGTGGATGATCGACGGGAACAGAAAGATGAACCATCGACTCAGCGTCAAGTCGAAAGGAGAACTTTTTTTCGTAAGAACGACAACTCTCAGAATAGAGTGTTGAAATGTTGGTTATGCGATGGTAGTCACTTAGGGAGGCAATGTCCAAAATGTCAGAACAGAGACAATCAGGCAAGCTCTTCAAGGCACTCTGCTAATGCGACACAAGTTGAAGAAAGGGAAGGACCAAAGATGGGCACACTTCAACTTCTAAAAACCTTAAAAAGGGAGGACAAAGTGAAGGTGACGACGCCACCTTCCAACGAGCTCATGTACTTGGAAATTCTGGTAAATGGAATGCCTACCATGGCTATGGTAGACACGGGTGCCACGCACAACTTCGTCTCAGTTGAGAAGGCGATGAGACTGGGCCTCACCCTTGAGAAGGGAGAGCTACGCATGAAGGCGGCGAACTTGTTTTCTAAAACTACCTTTGCGCCCCTTTCGGTGGTTTGAAGGCTTATAGCAACTAGGTTCTTGTCGTGCCGCACAAGTTGAAAGTTTTCACCTCGTGACAACAGGTATCAGAGCCCCAGGTTCGGCTCAATCTAGGGAAGCGGTTGGATAGTCGGTGTAGAGCTACACGCCGATGATCGTTGATCGAGAAAGACATCCGGCGATCATTGATCAAGGAAGAAGTTCTGGCGACTCAGTATAATCTACGAAGCGCCAAGGGCAAGGGAGTAGCCCATTCCAACGAGATGGGTACATCCCAGGGTCAGGAAGGCCTGACCGATATGGTGAAGAAGCTAGTTACCGACGTAACTACTCATGAAGAAGCATTGGGTAATGCAGCTGAGTCCTTCGGATAAATGAAGGACGAGATGAAAGTTCTACGAGAACAAGTGGCCGACCTTGTGGCCATGAATCGGTCACTTTTGGACACAGTGACCGCACAGAAAGCTGAAGTTAAGGAACTTCAGGTGAAGAACCGCACGCTTCAGCGACAGATCTCTGTAGGTGGAGGTGACGATCGGCCAGTGAGGGTCGACGTTCAGAGGCCAGCTAAATACAAAGGAACGCGGGATAGTCGAGAGATCGACAACTTTTTATTCCAAGTGGAATACTATCTAGATTTGCAAGGCGTTGTTGGGGATGACCTTCAGATCAAGACTGTGTCTATGTTGCTGGAGGGCGACGTTGTGGCATGGTGGAGAAGGAAAATGCTCGACATTCAAAAGGGGATCTGCACAATAGACACTTTCGATGATTTTCAGCGAGAGCTAAGAACTTACTTCATGCCCCCGAATGCGACATGCCATGCCTATCGGATGGTTGGTGAATTGAAACATATCGGATCCTTGCGTGACTACGTGAGGGCCTATTATAGGCCGATGTTAGATATGCCAGATATGCAAGAACAGGACAAACTGAACTGGTTTATTTTGGGACTTCAGTCGTGGGCACAATCCGAAGTGGAAAGGAGTAATCCACTTCATGCCATCGAAGAAGCCTGACCATGGAGGAAAGGTGGATGATCGACAGGAACAGAAAGATGAACCATCGACTCAGCGTCAAGTCGAAAGGAGAACTTTTTTTCGCAAGAACGACAACTCTCAGAATAGAGTGTTGAAATGTTGGTTATGCGATGGTAGTCACTTAGGGAGGCAATGTCCAAAATGTCAGAACAGAGACAATCAGGCAAGCTCTTCAAGGCACTCTGCTAATGCGGCACAAGTTGAAGAAAGGGAAGGACCAAAGATGGGCACACTTCAACTTCTAAAAACCTTAAAAAGGGAGGACAAAGTGAAGGTGACGATGCCACCTTCCAACGAGCTCATGTACTTGGAAATTCTGGTAAATGGAATGCCTACCATGGCTATGGTAGACACGGGTGCCACGCACAACTTCGTCTCAGTTGAGAAGGCGATGAGACTGGGCCTCACCCTTGAGAAGGGAGAGCTACGCATGAAGGCGGTGAACTTGTTTTCTAAAACTACCTTTGCGCCCCTTTTGGTGGTTTGAAGGCTTACAACAACTAGGTTCTTGTCGTGCCGCACAGGTTGAAAGTTTTCACCCCGTGACAACAGGTATCAGAGCCCCAGGTTCGGCTCAATCTGGGGAAGCGGTTGGATAGTCGGTGTAGAGCTACACGCCGACGATCGTTGATTGAGAAAGACATCCGGCGATCATTGATCAAGGAAGAAGTCCTGGCGACTCAGTATAATCTACGAAGCGCCAAGGGCAAGGGAGTAGCCCATTCCAACGAGATGGGTACATCCCAGGGTCAGGAAGACCTGACCGATATGGTGAAGAAGCTTGTTACCGACGTAACTACTCAAGAAGAAGCATTGGGTAATGCAGCTGAGTCCTTCGAAGAAATGAAGGACGAGATGAAAGTTCTACGAGAACAAGTGGCCGACCTTGTGGCCATGAATCAGTCACTTTTGGACACAGTGACCGCACAGAAAGCTGAAGTTAAGGAACTTCAGGTGAAGAACCGCACGCTTCAGCGACTGATCTCTGTAGGTGGAGTTGACGATCGGCCAGTGAGGGTCGACGTTCAGAGGCCAGCTAAATACAAAGGAACGCGGGATAGTCGAGAGATCGACAACTTTTTATTCCAAGTGGAATACTATCTAGATTTGCAAGGCGTAGTGGGGGATGACCTTCAGATCAAGACTGTGTCTATGTTGCTGGAGGGCGACGTTGTGGCATGGTGGAGAAGGAAAATGCTCGACATTCAAAAGGGGATCTGCACAATAGACACTTTCGATGATTTTCAACGAGAGTTAAGAACTTACTTCATGCCCCCGAATGCGACATGCCATGCCTATCGGATGGTTGGTGAATTGAAACATACCGGATCCTTGCGTGACTACGTGAGGGCCTATTAGAGGCCGATGTTAGATGTGCCAGATATGCAAGAACAGGACAAACTGAACTGGTTTATTTTGGGACTTCAGTCGTGGGCACAATCCGAAGTGTTAAGGAGTAATCCAGAGACCTTGGAGGATGCTTATGTGGTAGCAGAACGTTTGGCTGATACCCAGCGCAAGAGCTACACTAACACCTTCAAGCCGTCGAATAAGCCTGACCATGGAGGAAAGAAAGATGATCGACGGGAACGGAAAGATGAACCATCGACTCAACGTCAAGTCGAAAGGAGAGCTTTCTTTCGCAAGAACGACAACTCTCAGAATAGAGTGTTGAAATGTTGGTTTTGCGATGGTAGTCACTTAGGGAGGTAATGTCCAAAATGTCAGAACAGAGACAATCAGGCAAGCTCTTCAAGGCACTCTGCTAATGCGGCACAAGTTGAAGAAGGGGAAGGACCAAAGATGGGCGCACTTCAACTTTTAAAAACCTTAAAAAGGGAGGACAAAGTGAAGGTGATGACGCCACCTTCCAACGAGCTCATGTACTTGGAAATGCTGGTAAATGGAATGCCTACCATGGCTATGGTAGACACGGGTGCCACGCACAACTTTGTCTCAGTTGAGGAGGCGATGAGACTGAGCCTCACCCTTGAGAAGGGAGAGTTACGCATGAAGGCGGTGAACTCAGAGGCCAAACCCATCCACGGAGTGTCCCGGGATGTGGTTGTGAAGATTGAGAGTTGGTCAGGAAGGGCCAACTTCTCGGTGGTCCCGATGGATGATTTCTGGATGATCCTAGGCATGAAGCTCCTCAGTACGACAATGATGGTCCCGATACCGCACTTGCGCAGTATCAGTATCATGGACAAGAAGTCACCTTGTATGGTTCCAGCAATATCGGTTAAGAAGGATAAGGGCAAGGCCGCAATGACATTTGTTCTTCAGTTGAAGAAAGGCATCAAGCACGGTGAAGAGACGTACTTGGTGGCAATCAGAGAAGTGACTAATGACTCCCCTGGTTTGGTCCCAGAGGCGTTTGCACCTGTCTTAGCGGAATTTACAGGGACAATGCATCTGGATTTCCCTAGACGGCTGCCACCTCGACATGAGGTGGATCATGCCATCGAGCTCATTCCTGGTACCAAACCCCCTGCGATGACACCTTGTCGAATGGCCCTGCAGAATTGAGAGAACTTTGGCGACAACTGGATGAAATGCTAGCTGGAGGTATAATGAGACCCTCCAAAGCTCCTTTTGGTGCACCAGTGTTATTCCAAGCAATACATGACGGCTTCAAAAGGTTATGTATGGATTATCGAGCGCTGAACAAGGTAACGGTGAAGAACAAGTACCTTACCTTTGATTGCAGATATGTTTGATCAATTAGGCGGAGCTCAAGGTTTTCCAAGCTGGATCTCAGATCGGGATATTGGCAAGTTTGGATTGTTGACGGCGACGAGCCGAAGAAAACTTGTGTCACTCGTTACAGTGCATTTGAATTCTTGGTAATGTCGTTCGGGTTGACAAATGCCCCAACCACTTTTTCGACTCTAATGAACAAGATATTCTATCCATATCTAGATAAGTTTGTGGTAGTCTATCTTGATGACATTGTCGTGTACAACAGCTCCATGGTAGATCAAGTGGAACACTTGCAGACAATGTTCAAGGTGTTGGAAGAAAACGAACTATATGTGAAACGCGAGAAATGCTTATTCGGCCAACAAGAAATCAGTTTTCTCGGTCATATTGTCGGAAAAGGTCAGCTGCGAATGGACACAGAAAAGGTGAAGGCAATTCAAGATTGGAAACCGCCAACCAATATACTAGAACTACGTTCTTTTCTCGATTTGGCGAATTACTATCGGCGATTCATTGAGGGGTATTCCTTGATAAGTGCGCCTCTCATTGATTTGCTAAAGAAAAACCGAACTTGGGCTTGGGAAGAACTCGAAGAAGACGCCTTCGAGAAGTTGAAGAGGGCCCTGACGTAGGAGCCTGTGCTCAGGTTGCCCGACCACACGAAGACGAAGTACACATGGATGCATCAGATTTTGCCATTGGCGGAGTGTTGATGCAGGAAGGTCACCCATTTGCGTATGAAAGCCGAAAGCTGAAAGACGCGGAGCGACGGTACTCCGTGCACAAAAGGAAAATGACGACCATTATCCATTGTCTTCGCACATGGAGGCATTACTTCTTGGGCACCCAGTTTGTGGTAGAGACTGACAATGTAGCCACAAGCTACTTCCAGACTCAAAAGAAGTTGAGTCTGAAACAGGCCCGATGGCAGGAATTTCTTGCGGAATTCTATTGCGCCTTGGAGTACAAGGCATGGAGGACAAACATGGTAGCCGATGCACTAAGTCGGAAGGCAGAGTTGGTAGCTACTCGGACAACATTATTCTAAGCGCAACTCGAGAGTGTTCTTCTCGGGCGGATTCGAGAAGGCATATAGCAGGACCCTGTGGCCAAACACTTGGTCGAGACAGCTGAAGCGGGGAAAACGCGGCAATTCTGGTTGCAAAATGGACTTCTGATGGTGAAAGGCAGACGAGTGTTCATACCTAGATGGGGCAACCTTTGGCGAGAGTTGTTGAATGAATGTCATGACTCATTGTGGGCTGGTCATCCTGGCCAAGAACGGACCCTGGCACCCCTCAAACGTGATTACTACTGGCCACAGATGCGCGACGACGTTGAGGCATATGTGAAGACATGCTTAATCTGCCAGCAGGACAATGGGACAAATCAGAAGCCTACCGGTCTCCTGGAACCTCTTCCTATTCCAGAACGTCCATGGGAATGCCTCTCCATGGACTTCATCGTCAGCTTACCCAAAGTTGACGGCTTTAGTTCTATCCTTGTGGTTGTGGATAGATTCTCAAAATATGCCACCTTCATCCCAGCCTCTAAGGAATGTCCTGTAGAGAAGACCACAGAGTTATTTGTGAAACATATAGTCAAGCACTGGGGCGTGCCGAAAAGCATTGTTAGTGATCAAGACGCTCGCTTCACAGGGAAGTTTTGGTGCGAAATATTTCGTTTGTTGCGTTCATATTTATTATTCTCAACGAGTTTCCACCCTCAAACTGATGGCCAAACTGAACGAATCAACGGATTGTTAGTACCGTCGGCACTATGTCAGCGCGAATCAAAAGAATTGGGTGAAATTGTTGGATGTTGCTCAATTTTGCTACAATTTACAAAAGAGTGAGTCTTCTGGACATAGTTCGTTCGAGATAGCTACTGGACAACAGCCGTTGATGCCTCATATCATTGCCGCTCAAGAAAAAGGACGACCCACTTTTGCCTACCAGTTCCTTCGCGATTGGCAGGAATAGACGAAGATGGCTAAGGCGTTCTTACACAAGGCCGCCAAAAAGATGAAAAAGTTTGCAGATCGGAATCGAAGGCCAATGGAATTCCGAGTTAGTGATCAAGTTCTCGTGAAGCTCTACCCTGATCGCACGGGCATTTTCCATGGTCGACACAGGTCATTAATCCGCAAGTATGAGGGACCCTTCACAGTGCTGAAGAGAATCGGGAAGCTAGCCTACAAGCTAGACTTGCTGCCTGACTTTAAGGTGCATTCAGTGTTCCATGTCTGTAACCTGAAGCCCTTTTACTTCGATGAGGAAGACCCTGAGAGAAGCGTCCCAGAACGAGACCCGATCCTGCAACGCACACCGTCAACCAAGCGAGCGACGGACCGTCAGATGGAGGAGATTCTTCGGCACAAAACAAACTATTTGGGAGAGCCGAAGAAGTACCAAGTGAAGTGGATAGGCGAACACAACCCCACCTGGGAGTATGCATTATGTATGAAGCAGCGCTACCCGCTGGAAGTCAAGGCCTATCATGAAACTGCTGGTGCCGAGGACGGCGCATGATTTGAAGGGGGGAGCCTGTTCCCCTGTGTCTGGGAGTCTGTACAGTCCTTTGCTTTGTTTTGCATTGTGTTTCCTTTGCTTATGTTGAGTCATTTGCTTATGCTTGTTTGCTTGTAAGGGAGTACCCTTCCACCGGTCTAAGTGTCATATGTTGAAATTCTTTGTTTTGGGTGGTCGGCATGAGAATCCTATAAGCGGCTTCGGCCATCCTATATAAGTAAAGTTGAGATTATTCTCCTTGCTTATCTTTCTCGTGATGTACAAATTTTCTAAGTTGAATACATTGCGAGATTTCTTTATTCACAAAGCGTTCTTTATGCACTTGTTTTCTAAAACTACCTTTGCGCTCCTTTCGGTGGTTTGAAGGCTTACGACAATCAGGTTCTTGCCGTGCCGCACGGGTTGAAAGTTGTCACCCCGTGACAATTGTAATATATGCATTAAATTTATTCCTACTGAATGCTTATATTTTTCAAGTTTCATATGCCAAAGAGCTATAAGGCTGGCTAATGGGTGAGGTCCTTTGGGGGCCTGGCACATATAGGTTGGGCTCAAGTTGACACGATGACCCACAGACCCAATCTCACTGGGTTAGTGTAAGAGCATTAAGAAACAAGCCTATGTGAACCCCCCTTGATGGATTAGACAACTCTCTCACTTGCTCCGAACCATCATCCAGTGCCTTAGTGATGGGAGCCAGCTAGAGGGCTCATGCCGTTTATGTTCCATGGCTTGCAGCCCTCCGTAGGCACTGACAACAGAGACTCGGAAGGAGGCCAATGCATTGCTAGAGTCAGCAGAAAGTGAGCCGTCAGATCACCAAGCCAACCCGCGGTACTTCGTCCCTCATGCTTGGCCACCTCTAATCACTGCCTCTCTCGGCCAACCCTGAGTGTGACCCTCAACCACAACCTAGTCGTCTGCGGACCTGCTTCCATAGTTGCGTGACCACTAAGCTCGACTCTTCCTCAGCCTGACCGTAGCGCCTATAGGCCTCCCTCTGTTTCTTAGCTTCTACCTCCCTCACTTCTCATTGCTTTGCTCGAGCACCACACTGATTCATTGCACATTTGGGAACTATTATTGTACTGTGTGACTTATGTGATTGCGGACAGGTTTACTATATTTGGGTTAATCTTGTTTTGGGGTGTAACAGGTAACTGTTGCCTTGGCTATGGTCATGCTTGGTTAGTTCATATTACTTTTTAGTTGGCCTCGCTCATGGTTCCAAGTAGTCTAATGATCCTGGAGCTGACTTGACTCGGCCCAAGCCTTAGTCTCCACAACCTTCCAACCAACTCAACAACTAGGGGTGCACACGAGCTAAGTCGAACTCGAGCTTGACTCGACTCAAAAACTTAAGTCAAACTTCATTAAGTCAAACTTCATAGAATAGGTTCGAGCTTGACTCAACAACACAACGTCAAGCTCAAGCTCAACTTGCTCAAGTTGTTTCTGTTAACTTGTCTTGTCTCGTTTTCTTTCAATTTTTTTAACTCGACTATCTAACAGGAAATTCAAAGAAAGAGTGCACATATTTTGCATCCAAATATCATCCAAGGGAAAACTTTGCAACAATAAATCTTATGTAGTGGAGCCGAGCCGAGCTGAGCAGAGTTTAAACATGACTCGTTTATCAAGCATACATTTAAACTTGAGTTGGACTCGTTTATAAACGAGTCAAGCGAGCATGAGTCGAGCCCTCGACTCATTGTAGAGCTCTACAGGCAGTCTCGGCCTGGCCAAACCACCTTTTACACGTGTATGGAGACGCACATCCATCTGCAACGCTTAAAGCCTTAAACTTGTGGAACTTGAAATGTCCGAGAAAATCCTGAAAATCCAACACTCCCGTTTCTACGAATCCACGGGGTTGTCCATGTTCCTATTTATCACGCAACCTCTCTTTATTTAAACATCTCGTCATTGCGAGTTTTGATGCTCCCGCGATTCGCTTGGGCGAATTCCTTCCCGCCCTCCTTTGAGCCGTTAGGGCGTTGCGGACCATCCTGTGTCTTTCCGTGCCACGATCGTCGGTTCTCTGGCGAGGAAAAGTCTGTCCAAGCGAGACATCGAAGATGGCTCTCGTAGTGATGTGCGGCCAGCCGTGCAGCGGGAAGTCGACGGCAGCTTGCCTCCTCGCTGGAATCCTCCGATCGCAAGACCTCAAGGTCAGGCTCATCGACGAGTCTTCTCTTCATCTCGATCGGAACGTCGCCTATGCTGGTAGGACTTTCTCTTCTTATCCTCCTTTTTTCTCTGAATTTATCCTTCATCTCTCCATCTGTTCGGTGTAAGTCGTGCCTAAAAGCAGGTTGGAGAAGGCGAATGCCTGTCATGACGATCATGAGTAGTATTGAGTTTTTGCAATTCGAACCCTGCAGGGAATTTTAGTTCTTACGATGCCATCCTTTGAAACAGTGAGAATCTACAGTTACTGGTTCCAGTTGCCTTACAATTTAATTGAATCACAGGTTTTTACCCCCTTAGGCTTTCGACTTTGAAGACTCAGCTTAGCTTATTATGCGTGTCATTTATTCCAATTGGTTTTTGTGATGGAATCAAGACACCTGTGTCATTTGCACTCTCTCTCTCTCCCTCTCTTTTTTTTTTTCTAATTCTGAAGCCTTGAGCTAGACGTAGGTAATTGTACTTTAGGGTACTGAGAAAATAAGCTTTTGAGCTGTAGTGTGCCGTCAGCTGTATAGGCTGAAGCGAAAGTATGTGAAATCGGACAGTTACAGGAAATCATCATAGTTTGTTTGATATCAAACGAAGGTATAAGTTTTGGCACGGAGTTAGTAATGATTTATATGTGTATTGGATATTCTCCACCTTCTGTACGGTTAGAAAGTAAGGTTCTATCCTGTAAAATCTACTCTCCTAATGAGAAACTAACTTTACACTTATAAGCTCGCTCATCTGTCGATTGGTTGTGACCACGTGAGTAAGATTGCTGCATTGCTTGCAATAAAATGCAAAAATGTTTCCCTATGGAGTACATGTGTGGACAATCCAGAAGCACAATAAAATTAATCCTTCCAGATTACTTGTCTTTTATGATACCCATCAAAATTATGCTTTTATTAGTAGCTGAATGACAATATTCTCGTTCTTTAAAGTTGTCGAGATTGTCCGAGAAATTGCACCTGTTCTAAATTCCAATTTGAAAGTGGCTGTTTGTTTACAAGTCAGTCCTCAACCCTGGCACCTAAATAAAGTTCGCAATGATAATGGAACAGCACCCATGAACCTTATCATATAAAATGAACTAGCATGCTGATGATCCCTGCGTACCAACTAATCTTATGACAAATACGTTAAAACAAAATCTTTGCCATGACAGACAAAAAAACTTGTAAATGAAACGTGTATGCTGTCTGTGATTCCCTAGTGTTTCCTCTAAGTTGATGCATGAAAATGGAACTGTGAAACTGCTCCTGTGATATATTTCTCACAAGATAGTCACTGTTTGTGATGGTGGACAAATCAATAGTTTAATCTTATCCTTGTGTTGAAGCCATTGCATATACTGCAAAGTTAAACAGATGGATACGCTTTTGTCTCATCGTTGGTCTGTTGCATCTGTATTTTTATTGATCACTTCATCCTTTACACCCTAGCATGACTCTGGCCATTGCCACCACCACCATAGAATGGGAAACTCTAAATAGTTACCCGAATCATTAAAGAGCTTCATACCAATCCTCTGCCACAGTTTTGGATTTCAGAAGATGAGATGCAAGTTTCATATCTATGGTCTTCATAACCATAAAATGATTTGACGAGATTGTCCCAATCTTCCATCTAGTCTCATTCTCTTATGAGCCTTTTCTTTTTTCCTATTCAGTTATTGCCACCATTTTGTTACTGTGTTAGATTCAGTTGAGACTTTTACATTGTTCCACTCACATATCCCCAAAACCTCCTGCTACAACGATGCTTCTCCGCACCACAGGCCTGTGTCATGTCATTGAAATCATTGAGCTTGAATAAGATGAGGGTAACAGGTCCCTTTTCAGATTTTTTTTTTATCACGAGAGGAAGAATACTTGATCTGAAGCTTCTTAATAGCAGGTCATGGCGATGATCCACTTCCTACTGCGGCAACGTGAGTGGCTGCAGCAAGAATGCAATCCTTAACAACTCGACTCTGATACCATGAAATGGGATGCTCCTTGTAGAAACACGCAACACACGAAGGGAGAAGAAGAAACACACGATATACGTGGAAAACCTCGTGAAGAGGTGAAAAACCACGGAGAAGCTCTAACCTAGGGGCAAACCGCAACCCTAGGAGAGAGAAAATCAATATCACTTAACTCAACGATTACACGTAAGTGACAAATATAAAGAGGGAGAAAAGAAGTGCCGCCTAGGGTACCGAGCCAGCCTCGGTACCCGCGCCCCACAGGACCGGGTCCATATCTGGACCCGGTTCCTCATTACAGTATATTCTAACACTCCCCCTCAAGCTTGGCATACATGTCAAACATGCCAAGCTTGCTAACATTTTTCTCAAATTGAGATGTACATAAGGATTTTGTCAACACATCAGCAACTTGATCTTCAGACTTCATATAGGGTAGAATCAACTCCTTTGAATCTATGCGTTCCCGTATGAAGTGACGGTCGATTTCCACATGTTTTGTTCTGTCGTGCATAACAGGATTATTTGCCAAGTTGATGGCCGACTTGTTGTCATAGTACATCCTCATCTTCTCTTCCACTTTAATCCCAATGTCTTCTAAAATGATTTTGAGCCATAACATCTCTGTGATTCCCATGGCAACTGCCCTGTATTCGGCTTCAGCGCTGGACCTGGAACAAACATCTTGTCTTTTACTTCTCCATACCACCAAGTTACCTCCAAGGAAGACGCAGTAACCTGTGGTAGATCTCCT
>JAANDH010000351.1:107962-175680 GCA_011799765.1 Nymphaea thermarum
CCCCCCTTATCTCTACTTCCACAATCAGATATTTATCCCACCCGAGACAGCCTTGCTAGGCATTTTGATCT
The DNA here is from genome assembly GCA_011799765.1 of Nymphaea thermarum. Lineage (NCBI taxonomy): Eukaryota > Viridiplantae > Streptophyta > Magnoliopsida > Nymphaeales > Nymphaeaceae > Nymphaea > Nymphaea thermarum. Next base: position 108,034 of record JAANDH010000351.1, read on the forward strand.
TACATTTTCACAATTCGGAAGGTGCAGGTCATGAAGGTGTGGAGGGGACTTACCGGCTCTTAAGGGCAGCATTTTTCTAGTCAGGGATGAAGCGTGAGGTGCAGGAGTATGTGCAGTAGTGTGAGGTATGTCAACGCAACAAGTATGAGACCATGCATCCCGCGGGGTTCTTACAACCCCTTCCCATTTCCGAGCAGATTTGGGAAGATATATCCATGGATTTTACTAAAGGATTACCCAGCTCCTATGGTAAGTCCGTCATATTTTTGGTGGTAGACAGACTTTCTAAGTATGCACATTTCATAGCTCTAGCACACCCTTTTTCAGCCAAAACAGTAGCACAGACTCTTCAAGAGCAAGTGGGATTACTACACGGGATGCCACGTTCCATTGTAAGTGACCGTGACTTGGTGTTCCTTAGTGCTTTTTGGCAAGAGTATTTCAGACTAAAGGGCACTCAGCCACTGATAGAAGGAGAAGTCGCAGCACCACCAGCCCTGGCGATCTCCACTGGCATACATCCCCTACGTCGAGTAGGAGGGCGACGCCTCAAAGTGGACGGAAGGTGGAAATCGCAGTGGCTTATTGAATGGCTCACCAAAGAGGAGTTACCAGCTACATGGGAAGACCCAAAAGATCTACAGCAGCGATTTCCATCCTTCACACCTTGAGGACAAGGTGTCCTTGGAAGGGGGGAATTTTTGTTACGATCCATGTATGGACCGTATTACGTTTGGGTCGAGCATCAGTATTTGTGTTCCTTAAGTTTTCATGTTAGATTACTCCAATATGGATCTGTTTTCAGTAGGATTTGGTCCAGTCCGGACCCGTAGTTGTTTTGTACTTAAGCTTGAGATTTGCCCTAATTAATCATGATTTGGAGTTGCTTTCTTTCGTCTCGTCCTCTGCTCTCTTTTTTTTCCTCCCTCACGCCTCTTCTTAACCGCTGGCTAACAAAAAGATACTAATAATTGTGTTTCCTCATTAATATCTTGAATTGCAATCTATGGTGTTAAAACTTGAAACCTCTAGACGGGACTGAGCACTTTAACCAGTAAAGACAAAAAAAAGATAAGAAGTAATGAATACAACACTAAATTTTAAATTCTACAAGCAAAATGATCCATTTGTAAGCAAATATGATCCACCAGTCAATTTGTAACAAAATAACACAATCATAATCATCAATAGCTTGAAAAATAATGTTCTCAAAGTCAATGGTCATCATTGTTTGTTCATACTGTTGGAGGTTGCAAAATATATTGGCATTCTCAAACTTTGATTTACTATCAAAATCATTATTTTATTTCATCCTAATTCCTAACGTTCTCAAAAATCAATGCATATCATTGTTTGTTCATACAGTTGGAGCTTGCAAAATATACTGATGTTCTCGAAATTCGACTTACTATCAAAATTTATTTTATTTTATTGCATCCTACTACCTAATGCAATGTATGCAGACTAGTGGGAAGCGAAATTTTATTTCGGCCACAGAATTTTTATTAGCTCATCATTTATTTTGGCTTGAGTAACATTATTCAATGTGAATTTATCAAAAAAGTATTCTTTCTGGACTTGGCACAATTTCGTAGGTAATCTCCAAATGCCATGCTATTCCCTAAAGCATTTACAAATATCTACATTAAAGAATTTGAGATATTTTAAAATACCTATATTGTTGTTGACAATTATTAAAGTAGACTTGCACTAATGCCTAGTGCATAAAACCGCCACCAATTATACTAAGTGAATAATCACTGATCAAAACAAAATGGCAGCCGTACAGAAAAAACTATAAATGGCCCGAATTGGGTATTTTCTAGTTACATCTTAAACATAAATGGTCCCATAAATCTCTTTGTCTGCCTCTGTATGGTAACCAATGATAGATTTTTTAAGTTTCTAAATTAAATGAAGAGTATGGTTAGTCTACATTTGTTTCTCTCACTTAATTCTATAAATGTTCTCTTTATTCCTCTCTAAGATATATATATATATATATATACACACACACACACATTTTTTAGTTCTTGTCTCTCATGCGTGTAGGTAGCCCGCACGTCCTTATTTTCCATTCTTTTATATTAGATTTTATAAAAAGTTATATATATATATATATATATATATATATATATATATATATATATATATGAAACAGTACTTTTCAAGTTGCCTGGCTGTGGCTGTGCCAGGGTGAGTCTAGGCATTGCAAATGCCTTCATCACCTAAACCCCTGTAATATAGGTGATGAGCGGTCCTGGGCACACTTAGATCGCGTAGGTGTACCTTTAACAAAATAGATTGCATTGTTGCTTTTCCAGCATCCCATGTACTATTGAATTGATCACGATAGCACCATGCATGCTTGAACAGCCACTGACGTTCACTACATTAGTCAGATCGGCTGCAACATACTCCAGTGAAGGATATGCTCAGAGAGCATAAAGTATATAGAACAGAAGGTTATGCAAATATTTAATGCCTATGTGGCCTTTATACAACTATGATGTCATAAAGAAAGCACCAGAAGTCCGACGTTTTACTAAATCTAGTAAAAATACACCATTTTAAAGCATAGACAGGACAGGGGATGACTTCTGCATCAGTATCTTCTTCGAGCTTAAGATCAATTTGTCCTTAAGAATGCATCTGATTCATTTTTGCAATTAAATTGCATCCAGCAGGTAATTATGTATGATTGGATTTTTGGAACAGCTTGGACCTTTGTGTTAATTACTCTGGGTTGAGGATTATACGGATTCTTAACACAGTATATATTTGTTTCTTCAGGTATACTGTGATACAGAGGAAGATGAGTGTAGAAAGTGGAACAAGGAGCGTGGTGATAGAGGAGAGATTATGTACTGTGATAAGGTGTAAGTGTGTTCACTTAGAGTTCTAGCATGTCTGATGCCAACTGCATGTGTGTAGTTTTTTCCGAAGTAGATTCTGTATCAGCATGTTATTTTTTGGGTTCATGGATTTGAGATCAGACCTCTGCCTTCTGGTTTTTGCATTAGAACTTTTGCCAATCATAGTCACAATTCAAATAATGTTTTGGAGTTTTAAACAGTGAGGTTTTTCTCGTGTATAATACGGCAAGCTTGAAAAAAACTGAAAAAATATGGTAATTTTTTAAAAATTTAAAAAAACTAAAAATGAGAGGAAAATAAAATAAGTGAGAAACTAATAACACAAACATCAAAAGATAAGTAGATTTGAAACAAATAAAAAATAGAAAATGAAAAAAAAACTGTGGCATTAAAAAAATGAAAAAGAAAAAAAACGCAAAAAAACACGTTAAAATGTGTTTTTTAAAGTTTTAAACGCCAATTTAATTTATCATTTTTTTTTGTGTTTTTTTACAAAAAAAACGCGTTTTTGCGAAATGAGGATGTTAAGTATAGGTCTTAGGTTTTTTTTTTTTTTAAAATTTTGATGAACCATCAATTTCTGTGTGGATTTTTTGCCACATCAGCAAAGGCATGCTACACCAGACCATGGATCTAAGATCAAAGGAAATCAAATGCCCCCTTTTTTATCTCCATCTATTGCTTCTTTGATAGGATAAGTTGCCTTTTAATTGTTGTGTGAAGGTTGAATTGTTCTCTGGATGTCATCTTACCATTATGCACAAATTATGAAACTGTTTTATCTTTACAGTGTGGAAAATCTAATTTTTTGATGCAAATGGGTGGAATTGGGAATTTTTTACATATAATCTAACAACTTCTAGCATTTTTCTTTCACAGGCTTGATGATCTGATAAGAAGATTTGAAAAGCCAGATAGACGCAATCGTTGGGATTACCCACTTTTTGAGTTGTTCCCATCTAAAGGTAATCCATGGACTTGAGTGATTTATTTTTTTTGAGGTCTTTGTTGGATCTGGCTCTGGGTAATGAAGCTTCCAAGGACCCAGTGATGGATTGGTTTTCGCCTCAAATTGCCAATTTAATGGTTCCCTAGCGCTGATAGGAGGATATCTTAATCTTTTGCTTGTTGTCCAAGTCATGGTTACCAGGAGAACCACTTCCTTTCTGAGAACATGTTTTCCTGCTTCCAGTGCACTTCCCACTTCAAACTGTTTCCTAGAACTTCCCACTTCAAACTGTTTCCTAGAATCCCCATGGATGCCAATGCATTGTTTTTCTAAGCGCTTTAGGAAAGTAAAGGGATAATGTATGAGATCTTAATCTTTTGCTTGTTGTCCAAGTCATGGTTACCAGGAGAACCTTCTCCACTCCTTTCTGAAATATGTTTTCCTGCTTCCAGTGCACTTCCCACTTCAAACTGCTTCCTAGAATCCCCATGGATGCCAATGCATTGTTTTAATGTTGATTTCTCCCTTTGCTTCATGTATCACTTCCATCATCCTTTCATTTACTCATAACCATTGTCCATGTATGAATGTGTTGTAGGAAGCAATAATGCTTGTCCCTCTAAAGGACGGGTGATTTTATTTTGTAGAAAATTTCTGCTTATAGTTTTTATAGTTCTAGCCTTCTAGGGATCTGTAACAGTAACAGGTCTTGTCAAGACCATCTTGTATACAATAATCCTATTTTAGCAACCAATTGCTGGAATCTTCCAACAAAATGACTAGCTGTGGGGTTTAGGCCTTTGTAATCAAAAGCACATTCGTGTCCCTGCCTCATGCCCCTAGGCCCTAGGAGACCACCTTTTTGACTGGACTGTAGTACCACCCAATTTGATGAAATGGTCTTAGAAAAGTTATTCTTCTTCATTTTCTTCTACTTTTCCTTTATTTTCCTTTTTCTCCCATTCTTTTCTTTTTCTCATTTTCTTTCTTCCTGTTACTTTTCGGCCTGCCTAAGCCCCCATCTAGGCATTGCCTTGAAGTTCCACCCTTAGGCCCACCTAGCTCTTTTGACTAAACAGGTTTAGTTTGAAAGTTTATTATAGTCCTCGAGTGTGATAGTTGGACTTACTAGGCAAGTGGTGTTCTCATAACACATTGTGCTTTAGTATTTCAAATGGTCAAGTTTCTAACTTTTAAAGTTTCATAATTTCATTCTTTGGAGAGCTATGGAATACACACTTGGTTAGAAGGATCTTATGATATTGTGGCTGTCTTGTTGGATTTTATTCTGCTCAAAATCATATGCCGTATATCTTTGCAATATCTGGCGCTTCATCATTTTGAAATTTGAGATCTTGTTTCAGAGCTACATTATTAAAGGTTTGGGTCATCATGTAGTTTATTTTTTAACATTTTTATCAGATGGGATAAACGAATCATCTACAGCGGTCACGGATGCTGTCTCTTACTTGACAGCAAAATCAACTACTAAATCTAGAGATGTTCATGTTCTCCAGCCAACTATTGCTACTCAGAATGTAAGCACCTTAATGACATGTTTTTCTGAACTTGGAATATACATTATAAATTCAGTCCTTTATTTTGTAGGCACGTATGTCTGATGCTAATTCACTTTATGAAATGGATCAAGCAACACAGGTATCATAATTGAAGTAAACCTATTTGGTTCTTTGTTTGTTGTTAATATTTGTCTTGCTGGCTCACATTTGTTAGCATTGTACTTCCCTTGGAAATTAAAGGAAGTGATAAATGCAATTGTTGAGGCGCAGTCTAATGGACTTGGAGGACCCTTAAATAGGATTAACATTGGTCATGGATTACCAACTATATCCTTTTCTTTTATGTGTAATGTTTTTAAATATATTTATATATTTTTTTTTTGTATAAGGCTGTTTGAAGTTTTGAACCTTGTAAATTAAATGCGAACCTTCCTCAAGACGTATTTATTGAAATTCTGCAATGTCCATCCTGCCACTTGTATGACCTGCTTTAGAAGTGAAATAGTACCAGAGAATGTCTGCTAGATAGTATATCTTTTCTATGTGCACCTTGACTCTGTTGAGCACATTACTGTTCAGAGGCCTGTGGGATTGCCAGAATTGCGTCGGCTTAGGAAAACCTTTATAAAGTTAACGGCACAGACTAGTTTGAGTGGCCCTCCTCCACCTTCAGATGCAGACAGTGTCAAAAGAATGTTTGCAGATTATTTGAACAGGGAAATAGGGGCTGCATGATAAAGACAAGTAGGTGAAGATTCTCCCTTTTGCAGCATGTTATGCTCTTCATTCTCTACTCTATTACTATTTTTTCTTTCTGCCAATAAATTGACGTTTTGTTCTAAGATTGTTTACCATTTGTCTATTTGATGCCAGTAAAGTGTCAATATCTCACTTTTATCCATGCCAACCAATTGGCAAATTCTCGTCCGGGACTGTCCTGCATCTTGACAGTAAAAATGAAGGCGCAACAGGTGTTTAGTAACTTAAAAGGGTCGCATGTGTTTCTTGATTGCTCATGTATGCAGAAAATTTTATTTTGTTTGTTGGTTTCTTTTCTTTTGCTGTAATATTTATTCAAAGCTAGGCTCGAGCCATATTTACCTCTTCAATCGATACATAAAAATTGATGCTACACAATGTGCAGTCCTTCAGTCATTTGAGAGATGATGCTTCTATTGCAAGAACACATCTGCTCATTTGCTTGAAGGACTGTTCGTATGTAAACTTGCTGCAAAGAAGAAAATATGTTTATTGACTTAAGAATACCCATGATCATCACTGTTGTTTCATGTCATGCATTAGGATTTTTTTCCCCTCGTCATGTATTGCGTGCATGGTTTGCACTTCACTTGGTTTGCACTTCACTTATCCACGGAAATGCTGGAGCTCTGCATCAAATCTTTGATTAATAGATTTTGTCTGCAATGGAAGAGCAAAATTTTTCAGAAAAAAAAAAGGCTAAAATTGATAGTTTGCTTTTGCTACAAATGGGCAGTTGTGCCTCTGTACCTCAATCTATTTCTGGGCTCTTGTAATGAAGACATCTCTCTTGCACAAGGATGGCGCAGACAAAATTGAGAAAGGAACCTTTTCAGATAAAATATTTGTGTGGATCGAATGCTTGCAAATTCTTTAGTAGGCAGCTGGAACACATTGAAATGGCATTGCAGGGTTTGTTGGTTGTAGCTCCATCTTGTCTAAGTCCGCACATGGTGGTTGTGATTCAACTCATGAACAATTTCTCACCCGGACTGCTTTTGCCACCATGTGACTGACGATATTGTTCTGTTGTATCATACAATGATTTCTTGCCCTGGGAAGGTGTTAGTCCTGTCAAATGGATTTGTTTGACTCTCTCTCTCTATCTCCCTCCCTCTCGCAAGACACACACACACACACAAATCAGATAAAAGGGTAGAAGGACCTGCTGAACCTAGGGTCTCTGGATTAGAGAAATTAACCTCATTACAGCCGGTTTGCATCAAGTGAAGTAAAGCTTTGGCCAAAATACGGGATACACTATTACATTACACTCTTATATTACATTAAAACATGTTTGCATATGGTTGCAAACATGGGAGGTGACAACATGTTTGCATATGATTGGCATGTGGGAAACATGACACAATTGTTATGTGGGATTAGCTTATGGTATGACAAATACATGTATATGTTTGGTTTTTGCTTTGTGAATTGCTGTACCCTATTTATGTGATAACTATAATGAAGCAGCCACTTCTTTTGCAACCAGACAGGAGCTTTGTTGTGGGGCGATAGTGTAAATAAAAGTTTAAATGTTGATGTAGTGAATGCATGTAATGCTTTTATGTTTTTTTTTTCTCAAATTGCTTTAAGGAATCCAGGCAGGGTTGAGAGATTTGCTCACTTAGGGCAAAAGGGCATAAAACCCCCAAGGCCATTCTTCCGCCCACTGGTCCTTGCATATGGCAACTTTGCGTGCGTGAATAGGTATCTCTACCGAAATTTTAACCAGCTGACAGACTGGTTATCAGCAATTGACCCAATCAATTTCAGTTTAGAGGCTCATCTCTTATCATATATAAAAAGAAGTATGTTACTGCCTACTTATGGAGAAACCTTTTATTATGAATGGTCTTTGATGTGTAGAGAAGGAAGTATGTTATTGCCTAATCATTATATATATATATATATATATAAAATAGAGAGAGACAGAGAGAGGAGCTGAAATCCTTTTGCTATCTTGAGCTTCATTTAATCATGACTGCTTGATACGGCTGGTCTTATACTTTGAGATCAGAGGATTTATATATATATATATATATATATATATATATATATATATATATATATATATATATATATATATATATATATATATATAGTGGGGAGGCTAGGGAGGGGATCCCTCTTGGCTGGAGAAGAGAGAGAGAGAGAGACTGCGTAAGTCTGGAGTGGCCTTGTCCAACTACTTTGCAGATATTAAGGTCCTTTGAGGGGATCCCTCTTGGCTGGAGAAGAGAGAGAGAGAGACTGCGTAAGTCTGAAGTGGCCTAGTTCAACTACTTTGCAGATAATGAGGTCCTTTTTCTCGTAATGCCTAAAATATATCAAATATAAATTCGAATATCCGTTACAAAATTAAAACAAGTAAATACTGCTCAACTTGTATAGTTGGAACTGAAAGAACGGTGAGAGTATTTTCGTAGTTGTGATCAACCAGCAACCAAGAAGATAATGATGATCCTATTGCTGCCCAAGGTGGCTGACCTCCATTTCTGGGGATGAAAACAGTTCGGGTTCGGGTCAAATTTGAATTTGACTTTATCAGATTTTATATGACCAGATCTGGATATGAAATCAGGCTCCAAAACCAAGTCTAGTTTTTAATATAAATTTTGATCTGATTAGCAAATTGTTTGCCCAGCATGTTCATGCAATTTGGCAGCTTCCTTATCAGATCCCGATAAAATACAGCACTCAGATTGAGATTCAGTTTTAGAACTGCACGTGGAATTCAAATCCGATAATGGGCTTTGGATTTCCTTACCAGATCTAGGTAAATGGATCCAAAGTCGGATTGGTAAAAGACTTGGCTATAGTCCAGTGCATAAGATCCACGCATAAAGGAGATACAAATCTAAATGCCTGTGTGTTATTTGGCATTAAATTAAACAAACTGGCTTGCACACAAGTTTAAATAATTTTTCCTTTTTTTCTATATAATTCTTTCTTATAAAATCAAGACATTGGTATCGGGACCATGAGACTAAACCAATATTACATTAGCCAAATTAATTAAAAAAATGAAAGAGAAAATTTTCAAAAACGCAGCTGAAGAATAAGCAATAACTAAAAACACGGCTAACTATCCTATTTCGTTTAAAAAGACGCTTAAGTTTTCCCCAGAAGAAAAATATTAAGTATTTATGTCTACTCAACTATTAAATAGATACAAATGGCTATTCCGTAATTAAAAAAAATGGAATTTTCTGCTTTTGCAAATACAACGAACATTTTTCATTGCTTTATAACATTAATGAAAAATAGAAACATTAACATCCCCAATTAGATGAAAAAGCGTTGTGGATATGACTTGGATTAATAACAGGCGATTCAATCTAATCAATAAGAACTTTATATGAAATGTATTTTAGCCACTTTATCTTATGAGACCAACTTAAGGCAGTGATAAAAAGGTTATCTTTTCTCCTAATGGTGCAAAACGCAGATGTAATTCAACAAGTTAGCTTGCATTCTTTTTATCTTTTATAGTCACTAAATCGGTGAATGTTTTTTTTCCAAATTTCTCTAATTTTTAAATGACAATTTTGACCTTAAGGGTTGGATTCAGACACTTGAGCAAAAGCACATTGTAGAATTGCCAATAGCAAAAACAGAGATTTTGCATGCAGCGAACTTTCATCTTTTTTTAATGGGAAAAAGCAAAACGACGCCGTTGCCGGGGATCGAACCCGGGTCACCCGCGTGACAGGCGGGTATACTCACCACTATACTACAACGACTTGTTGTTATACAAATTTACTTTTTAAATTGTTAAACAATTTTAAAGCCTAAGTCATGTTTGGATAGATATCCCCGCTTTATTCCAAAATTAAGATGATCACTCACAATCAAAAGGATTATAAAAGCTATCAAACAACAAAATGTTGCTAACTTGAGAAATAAAAAATGTTCAGCTATCATTTTTCTGAGACGAGTAAATTTTCTTTTAAATGTTATTTCAAGTAAATATGCATATGAGGAAGAACTTTTGAGGGCAATAATTGAATTATCATAAGGTTTAACTTTACTACCAAATGAATAATATGATACCGCTTTGTCAACATGTCGAATTAGTTTATACAATTTGGGTAAAAGAAAGCCCACATAAGAAATAATTTTGGAAGGAAATAAAAGCATTTTGGAAGGCAATAATTGAATAATTATCACAGTGTTGGACTTTGGTACCAAATGAATAATATGTTGCCACTTTGTCAATTTGTAGAATCAGTTTCTACAGCTTAGGTAAAACCCCAAATTACGATGGCATAAACTTGATCTCCTCATCGATGGCAGTTGAGTATGTCCCACAGCCAGACCTACTGACCCAATACTATTTTTGTGGGGAGGTGGAAACAAGAGGGTGGGAGGTGTTCGGGGTCGAACACATGGTCTATGTATCCAAACCCTTGAAAAAACCATGCTGCCCTTCCAAATGGAAAAGATGCAAAAATTCCCTTTTTTATTAAAAATTTTCCTTTAGGAAAAACTATATAACTCGTAAGGCCATACCTTTATATGCCTACAAGATTCTACATTGTTTTGGGGCCTGGGTGGACCTCGAGTACATTATCCAACATTTATCATTATTTGCACCTCATAAAAATAACACACTAGATACTAATATCGAACCCCTTTGGTGAGAGTTGCATTGCTGCCCAGAATCATTATTAAAGGGCGTTTTTGTACGCATATTTACCAAAAGTAACAATCCTATTTTTGTAACTTCAGGCTCCCAAACACTTTCAATGTGTCCTGGGCTATTTATTGTTCACCCAAATTTAAACTTGCTTGTTATGCTCGATTGAGACCTTATAACGCAATCACATTATTCTAGTCCACCAACCGTTTCTATTTTCATCTTCTTGAGGTCAATCTAATTAATTATTTGCTCCAAGTTAATGGTGTAGCAGCTATGATCCTCTTCATATACTTTTCTTTCAAAGGTTTCAAAATTTGGACGCAAAGTTCAAAATGTTTCCACGGCCCCTTGTGCCTTCCATCAGGTGGATGAGGCTAGTGTTTTTCTTATACATATATATATAATGGATTAACTACTAGACCGCCATATTTGATGAAAATTATTTGGTGTCATTGATTTTAAAAAGATCCAATGGTAGTAGACATTGAGTTGAAAGTAGTGGAAGTCCAATTGTATCTTTAAGAGGCTGAAGTGGCCCTCAATGGAAGAAACAAACGAATTTCCTTAATTGTGATTTATTATCTCCTTTGAAGTGTATTGCGTCTATTGAAAATACAACTAGATTTTTTTTGGTTGATTTCTATGTTCTTAAAATCAATAGTCCAAACAATTCTCATAAAGTCCATCATATTAAGGTATGGTATCTACTGGTTTTCCTATATATGTAAATGCAAAAAAATCAAGTCAATGTAAAATTTGTAAAAAAAAAATTACCAGAGGCATTCGATAATTTTTGCAATTTTTTCTAGGGTCAAACTAAAACTTTTGAAAATATTAACAGGTAAAAATTTTATTTTTTAAATTGCAAAAGGAGCCATGGCCGCTGCCGGTCCTGCTGGCTCTGCCCCTACCGTCCAACATGGTCTGCTTAACCCACTTATCTTTCTCTAGAAATGAAGCATCATATGGAGTAGGACCAACAGCAACATTGACCTGGCTTACTCCTCGGCTCAAGTCCACTGTGTCTGCGGTGACAGGTTCAAGCATATAAGTTTATGACATGAAATTATATTTTCCGAAATACTAAAAAATCATATGCATGAATAGAAATTACCAATAAGATTTTCTTTCAAACATCTATTTCAATGGCATAAATTTCACGTGAATTATTGACACAATTCATTATGATCAACTTCAAAGTCATAATCTTTACTTAAACTCTAAAAGTACATTTAAATTTCCAAATCACCCATGAAATATCATCCATCATTAAAACTATCTTATCAATGCTATATGCACCATAAATCTTTTTATATGCATTTGGTAACCTAAGTCTGCAAGCACCGCACAAGTTTCACCGATACTAGGGGCAGTCCATCTAACTGGGAGGTCCTTTGAGTAGGCCATTCTTTGCAAGTTCAGGCGTTGGAATCAAACACTTTCTTTCTTTGTATGTTCACCCTTGTCTCCTAAGACATCCAAGCTCTTCTAGGGGTGTCATCCAAACACAACCTCAAAACTTAAAACAGTTTATCATATGCGTAGATATAATTTTTTACTATCTTAGTGTTTTGGTTAAATAAATATGTATAACTTGCTTTCAAATCTTGACTTAATTCCTCTAAGTTCAGGGTAAAGGATATGTGCACATTCGGTCCAAGGTTCAAAGTATTATAAAACTTCGATACAACTTATACATAGTCGGCATAACCTAACCTTTTTCTTGGTTAATCCAAGTTTAGTTGGTTCCTTTTATGGAGTCATGTTCCTTCCTCTTTATTTATAGACCGCAACCTTAACCTGCCTTGTCTAATTCTCTGTGGGAATAAGTTCTTGAACTTGCCTTAGAACAAGGTTTTAAGCCTGCATTATTTTTTGGGTTTTGGATCTTAATTTGGTAAACGATGTTGGACCTTTCATTGAGTTCAGATTCATAACTATTAACCAAGTCCTGAACCTCACCACGAGTTCCGTACTTGACACTTGAAGCAATGCCTATCGCACAGTCAACTAAAATGGAAATTTCAAATTAATACTTCACACATGATCAAAATTTAATGTCACTTGACATACGATTATACATTGAGTTTATAAGTTAAATTTAAAGATGGGAAAGTCCACCTTATGAGTTACAGTCCGAAAATTCGTTATAACATGAAAAGAAGTGCACCAAACACATGCATTCAAAGTCCAAAAGGTCAGTTAGAGCACATAAATTTTGAACCTCAACTCCTTAGGTAATTAGCCAAAATAAGGGTTTATATTCTCGTGCTATATTGAGTTTTTTTCTAATGATCTTGAAACAATAACTGTTTCCAGGTTAATTTTCGTATCATTTAAGTTTGGAAGACCGATGAAAGATATTTTAAGCAACTATCTTGACCCGTTTCATTCCATAGCAGTGAACTGTTTAGTAGATTCTAGAATTTCACTTTTGTCTAGAATTTTGACCCATACCCATACCCATTGATTGTAATCGTACTAAAGCCATGTGCTTAGCAAGAAATATGCTTGAAATAGCACCAGAGAGGTTAAAAAAGCTACAAAAATTATTGGATCATATCTGTTCTTAGCATCACACTGAAGAGTCTATTTGAATCCATTTCTTCCCTTTCGGCACAAGAAACTAGTTTATCCCAAGGTCCTTGAAGACCCAATAAGCTCCGCGCGTCCCATAAGATGTGGTAATTTTAAAATAGCTTACTTTATGTACCCATTTCTATTTTGAAATAGGGCAACCAAAAATAGAGTGATATATTATATTACTTCATTTTTGGTATATTTATCTAAAATTTCTTATGAATACATATATATTTTTACATCTTCGATTTCAACACGTGGTACTTGAATCACAATATTTTTTTGGAAAAAACAAATTAGTCACATTTGCATTCTCATTGATTCATTGATCGTCCTCAATAGTCAGAGCATGCTTTCAGTACAATTTTTTTTCTGGGTCTCAAATATTGCTTCAATAGGAAAAATGTCCTTAAGAAGGCATCCTATGCGTCTGCAATTTTTTGGGAACAATTAATTTGTTGACATAGAAAATTAGTTGTTTTAATTACTCCTCAACGGGCACTGATTGTGTCAAATTTAGCTGATTGGGTAGGAACCTATTGGAAAAATCATTGGTGCCCTACGTAACTAATCCTGTGTAGTCTTTATAGTGACTCAAGAGTAACTTAATTTTTAGGCTGTACAAGTCTAACTTAGCTCTATCATGTTTGCTTAACTGAATGAATGGATGGTTGAAATAATTTGGTGGATGAGCCTATGTAAATTAGTTAATAAATAACAAGTTTAAAGTCACAGCATCTAATGTTTTGGAAGGAAAGTAAAGAATACAAAAAAATAATAATAAAAAACTCACAAGGTATTAAAGCATCAAGGGTTGAATATCATGATTTTATCTCTTTGTTCACATTAAGAACTCTCTCTCTCTCTCTTTGATGAAAATTTATGTTTTGATTAGATTCGAATTACTTTTCTTGGGTTACTGCCTACTTTTCTTGCTCTACCAGTTGGTATGTTTGATTTTGAGAAAAATGGCTTAGTTTGGGTGTTTTTATGAAGCTCCAAAACCCTAGATTTCCCCAAAAGTATAAGGCCAGTTGGGTATGTAGTTTTCGTGCCAAATTTTATGTTTGACGTCTATTTGTGCTATATGCATTTTCATATTTACGACTCGGTTTGAGCATTTTCACGAAACCACCAAACCCCCAGTTTTCCCATTGGCCTTTTAGGGTCAGTTTGGTATATAGTTTTAGCACTAAAGTTTTTTATTGATGCATATTTATTGTGCTTTATGCATTTGCATATTTAATTCCAAGAGAATGACTCAGTTTGGATGTTATTATGAAATCCCAAATCCCAGTTTTCCTTACGAGCCCTTTTGAGGCAAATTTGACACGTAAGGGAGTACGTCATCAAAACTTACTCAATGTTTTGGCCTGAAGAGTCCGAATGTATTTCTTTTTATCTGGCTGGAATTGACTGTGGCTGATGGCTTGCCGTGACTGGTCTATTGGTATGCACATACATGCACATTTATAATTATTTATGATATATATATATATATTGTGTGTGTGTGTTTGTTAGGACTATACCCAGCGTCGACCAAATCTAAGCCAAGAGACAGTCCTAGTGCTAGGATCTTCAAGGTGACTCAATAAAAAACCAAAACCTAAGAGAGTTAATTACAAAAGAACTACCCGACCGGACAAACACCCCGACGCAAAACCTTTAGGACTAGATACAAGTGAACTTAACCAAGATGTTTATTTCATACTACAAGACTAGAGGTGAAAGGCTTTACAAATGCAAGCGATTACAAATTTCACGCTCACAACTCACACACATACACACAAACAAACCACGCAAACCATTGGTAACGTACAAACTACACTCGATACCCAATAGGTGGTCTGGCTACCTTGAGGGTGTGTCTTTAGCAAAAGGGCTTCAAAGGTACTGCGGAAGGAAGCAATAGGCCGTGGCCAGGCTAAAACAGAAGTACAAAAAGCAAAGACACAAAACTACCGGTCCCACGTGACTACAAGAGGGAAAAGGAAAAGTTACCAGCCGAGAACTCTGATACGAGCCTTCCTAGGATTCGTACTTCCCATGTGGGCACCTCCGCTGAAGGCGCCCGAATACATAGTGAGGCTAACATTTCTTCCTTTGAGTTTTGCGCTAAACAGGTGGGAGCGGCTTCGGAAGCGGGAGAAAATGTTAGAGAGCCTAATTCTCAAACTCTCCCTACGGCTTCTACAAAAGAAAGCAATGCTCCTGAAGATCCGACGTTTTGACAAAGTTCTCATCCTGGTGTATACTGGGGAGGGGGGTTGAGATGGTGTGGAGTTCATGATCGTCGATGAGGTATATTGAAGATAACGCTCAAGGCTAGACTGTTGCTGCTTTTGTTGATTAGAAGATTAGGAAAGAAAATCAGAGGTGTAACCAACAATATCATCAAGATATTGATCATCAAGATCTTAAAAATCAGGAAATGAATGACCCTTGTATTTAAATGTCAATGGAACATCTCACACAAATGGTTGAGGCATGTGAGAGAGAAATATTTTGTTCTTGGATGTAGACTCGTTCATGAGTCGAACCACATTAAAATTCTCTATGTTTCTATGTGTGCTTTTTCCCCTTTTATGGTATCGTATGGTAACAGAGGCCGTCTTCAAATTGCAAGAAGCCGACATTTTACAAGTGCCGCAGCTGTTGTCGAAGGAGATAACCCCATGCAAACTCACCAAAGAGGGTCTTTCAGGCGTGACTTTCCCTAAGGCGCGTTTTTGACTGGAGGCGATTCACAGGTCGAGCTAGGTGGCGTTGGATTTGGGCAAGTATCTAGTACTTTTAGACAAAATTGCAATTTTTTCGACACTCCTGTGAAGAAAAAAGTAGTCGAGTGAGTTTACGAGTGCCACAGGTCTTTACAACTGCAAGAAAAGAGTAGTCGAGTGAGTATTTTCTCTCTACCGGAGACCAAGATATTAGCTTGTGGTTGTCCTGATTTTTCATTCCAAATAGCTGAAAATAATGCCAATCATGCATCAGAGTATGCTATACCAGACACATCTCAAACTATAGGTCAGATTTTTCCAGTTCTTCCTGCACTTACAAATCTTCACTTTCCATTTAGTTTGTATCAGACAATTGTTTGATTTGGGAATCTCAGTTTATGTCTCTCTTTAAGAGTTATAATTTCATGGGTTTCATAAATGATAAACAATCATGCCCTTTTGTTGATCAGAAGATTAGGAAAGAAAATCAGAGGTTTAACCAACAATATCGACAAAATATTGATGCCAATCAAGATCCTAAAAGTCAGGAAATTGATGACCCTTGTATTCCTTTAAATGCCAATGAAACCTCTCACACAAATGATTGACGCGTGTGAGAGAGAAATATTTTGTTTGTGGATGTAGACTCATCCTGAGTCGAACCACGTTAAAATTCTTTGTGTCTCTATGTTTGCTTCTTCCCCTTTTAAGGTAGATCCCACAGCCATCTTGGAGCAGGGGAGATGGACGTTGAAGCAGAGAGGGAGAGATCAAAGATGACAAGCCTTGGGTTCAACGTCTCCATAGTGGGGCTCTTGTTTCCGTACCATCTTGGTGTTGCACAGTTTCTCCACGGGAAGGGGTACGTTTGGGAGAACACTCTGCTAGCTGGTTCATTTGTCGGGGCTATAGTTTGTGCAGTTATTGCATCTAGAAATAGCATGGATAATGCCTTGAAAGCCATGAAAATTCTGGAGGAAGTTGTTCACTTAATGGCACAACATTTCGTCTTGAGGCATATCAGAGCAGACATCCCCAATTCTCATGAGCAACTCGTTGTTCATGTAACTCCTGAATGTGCATCTTGATTTAATTTTGTAAGGCATGTTAAATTCCATATTTACTTGGTTATTATAGCTGAAGTGGGATCGCTTGTTCAATTCTACTGCCTTTCACCATTTGGCATTTAGAGAGCATGCTTAGTTATGATGAGCATTTCATCACATGATTAGATCCTTGTTCATGAACAATTGAATTAAAACTGTTGATTAAATACTTGGTATACTCCGAATCTCTACTTAACAGATTATGTATATTCAGCCCAATGGCCCTCCTCATGAATGTTCTTGTTAAATAATTTAATAAAGAGGAGAACAATAAATGGCCAGCATGCATTGTCCTTGTATCAATCTGAATGTTAGTATGGTTTGACTCAGGGTGAGTATATACATGTTTGAGTTAGATTATACAAGTCAGAAGCCCCCTTTTGATATCCAAATATGTTAGTTTTATAAAATCTAAATATGGGAAGTATCAATTCAAACCCATTTCATCCATAATTCCCAAATTAATATCCAAATCCATAACCTGTTTGATAACTCCATGTTCAAAAGGGGCCATTCTCAATAAAATTTTCACATCTCAATAAGATGATTCTCTAATTAACTAAAATTGGATTTTATATTTGAATATAAACCTATATTTGGATCCAAATAAGTTACATTTTAAATCTATATCCAAGTTATATCCAAAGTCTAAAAACCAATTTGCAAATAAATAGATTTTCAAATCCAAATGATTTTGATCCACATATAAATCCAATAAAAGCTTATTCCCATATCTAGACCAATTTTTCAAAAAATTAGATTTCAATTGTGGATCCAAAATGTTCAAATCTAAAATGTCTTTTAAATGAATTTCCCAAAATCGACAAGGTTACGTGTACGCACACGTCCCCAAAAATGTCATCGAGCTTTCCCCAGAGTAACCTACATCTCTTTCCCATTTATAATTTTGTTTCTATCATTTTTCAAGTTAGACTCCAGTCAATTCTCGAGAGAATTTTTAGTGCATGCATCCTTGTTATGGCATGCTTCTCTCTCTTTCCATTTTTCCATTTCAATTCCATAGTTTCCTGCCTTTTGGTTTTGCACCATGCATAATAGATTTTATTTCTTTTATGGTTTCATTAATCATGCATTGTACATCTATTTTAACATGCACCTAGATCACCTTCCAACCACATGCATCCCTTGTTTGAGACTAGACTCCATCAGCCAAGTAGCATACCCTATGGCATTAGCCTAGGCATGTGAAAACCTGCATCCAACCTGTTCTTTATGTAGGAACTATTTCAAAATCATAGTTTTCTAAAATGTTTTCAAAATTGACTTTTTTAAATGATTTCAAAACACCTAGGATGTGTAGGCATGGAGTCGAAACCTGGTCCAATCTCAAGACCTAGCCCAAACTGATCTAAGAGCCCACTACTTACAAACCAAGTCCCATAGCCTAGATCTAGTCAATTTCTTTACTACCCATCCAAACAAGATGAATGAAGATCATATTAGAAATCAGATGATTTGATTAAGGAGCACATTCACCTACTCCAATCAAGTCAATCTAGACCTAGCTTGGCCAGGTTCGAACCTTTAAACCCAACCCTATTGACTGGCTTAGCCTTAGTCATTTAGATCTTGAATTATGATAAGTCTTGATTTGATCTTAGACAATGAGTTTGGATTTATATCTCAAGAATTACAATGTTGGATTTCAGATTTCAGATCATGGATCTTAGATTAAGGATTTTGGAAGTTAGATTTTGCATCTCAAATTTAAGATTTCAGATCATGGATCTCAGGTTTTGGATTTTGGATCTCTGATTATAGATATATGGATTTCATACTATAGATCTCATCTTTTGGATCTCAAACCTAATATCTTGGATTTCAGATTTTGGATTTTTCATCAGATTTTACATAATGCATCTTGAATCATTAATCTAATTATGGATATCAGATTATGAATTTTAGATTATGGATATCAGACTTTGGATCTGAAACCTTAGATTTTTTATTCTGGATCTTACGTTTTGGATTTTGGATTTCAGATTTCACACAATGAATTTTGGAATATAAATCTTAATATTAGACTCTAGGTAGGAAATTTAAACCTTGTAATAATTAGTTTTGGATATATTCTCTCAAAATTGGAATTTTAGAAGATCAAATTGTAAATACAAGATCACACTTACAGGCTCTCTGACATTGAATTTTAGATAATGAATTCTGAATCTTAACACCATGATATGATATTTTGGATCTCTATGATAACTTTCATTTCATCTTGAAACTTGACTATATAAAATCTCATGATCATACAAGTTTTGGGATTTGGATCCCATTCTTCCTAATAGCTGCACATCTGATACCCAGCGACTAGAGTCCAAGTCTATATGACCTAGTTTTTCATGCATCCTATTAGATTTAGGATATCGATTTGCATTGATCTCTGATGATCCAGATACGAATAGAAATCAGGATTTAATTGTTCTTGTTCATACATCTATTTTTGAGATCTACTCAGATTTCAAAACATACATGATCTTAAAACTAGGGCACATTTACGTTTCTAACCGGGCCGGGCCGGGCCTTTGACATATCGGGCCTTGGGCTTGAGTTCATGCCCAAGGCCCGGCCTGGCCTGATTACTTGTCGACGAAGCTCTTTGAATACCTAAGAAAGAACGAGGATTAGGGTCTTGGCAAAGTGGAAAGTCGAGGGCTTAATGTCTCTCTCTAATTGAAGCTTGTCGAAATCGATGATGGTGGTAGCCATCCTCCGCAGCAGTGTCCGGAAGAAGAAGGCGCTCGATTTAAAAGGCGATTGGAGGCTGAAGGAAGCCTCTGCATCTGTGGAAGCCTGGTTTTCTAGAGTTTATGGGGAAGGTTGAGGAAACACCTTATGGCGACCCCTTACGGAGAAAACTGCCCACCATTATCGTCGCGTATTAGTTTGGCATACAAAGAGGTGGGCAGGCGTTGGTGGTTGCAATGACGGCACCGTTTTCACTGTATTGGGTTTATTCTTACTTTGTTGGAGCTGTAGAATTCAAGTTTCAGGTTCTTCTGTAGGACAAAGGGATTCATGGTTACAAATCACTCCAACTGTTGTCTCCATGCCGTGACGGTTCCAAGGCAGTGTGGTAAAAATTTGAAACCACAATCGCCATTGTCACCGCCTCCCCTGTTGCCATCAATGTTAAAGTTGAAATGGTCAAGACGAAACCCTAACTTAACCTACCTCTTTTGAAAAAAAAAAAAAAATACTTTTTTTAGTTACTGGTATTCTCGGGCCCTCACAGTATATAGTTTCAAGCCCTAGCCCGACCTGTTAAAATATCGGGCCGAGCCGGGCCCCACAACACCAGCTCGATACATGAGCCCGGGCCCGAGTCGGGCAGGGTACCCAGCGGCGGCCCGGCCAGGTGCCCAGGCTTAGTTGGAGTTACCGCATTGGAGACTACCCAGGGCTGTGTTAGTGGATGTGGAGGAGGAAGCGCCACCCACATCGTCAAATTTCAACCTCCTGTATGCCACCGCCACTGCTGCCAGAGGACCACGCCAGTTGAGCAGAAATTGCTGGTTTGTGATGAGCATTTGAGAGGGGGTTGGGAGGGGGGATATAGAGAGAACACAAATGGGCTAGTGAAAGTGATTCTTGGCTACTTGGGAGCCAAAAAACCCATATGAAAACTTCACTAGAATTTGCAAATTCAAAAGTTGAAAACTGGCCTGCTTGGTTTCGCATTGTGCGAAGCCATGAAAACCTAACCAACATCAGCGCTAACAATGGATGAACCAACTCACCTATGATCAAGCTAAAGATTGTGCGAGCAATAGGGAAAGAGGCAATAATCAAGGAAACGCCCAACGTAGCAACAATTATGGATAGAGGCAATAATCAAGGAAACATCCAACGCAATCCAACGACAGTTATGGAAAGAGGAAATAATCAAGGGAAGAATCACAATGACAATAAAGCAAAGGATGACTCGACCAAGTTGGAGATTGGGTTAGACACTGATCAAATTATAAAGGAGAACAACAAAGAAAAACATCAGTTACAAATTATTAATTGTACAACTCACAAGATCAATTGTGATAACGTAACCTCTCCTAAAATGAAGGAGAAGACGTGAGGTGTAATGCTATAAAAGCTGAAAGGAACCTCTCCACTAACACAGTGGAAGAATCCCTCGTGGACGTAGGTGCTTCTCACCGAACCACGTAAATTAGTCACTCTCTCTCTCTCTCCAACTTCCATTTTCTTTACATGGTATCAGAGCATTAGGTCTTTGGGGCGTAAAGTTTCTTTTTTTTTTTTTACCTATGGCTTCTTCCAACGTGTCCTATTCTTACCCATACTCTTACAACTTAAATGTCGCAAATTTTGTGACCACTAAGTTGAACCAATCCAATTTTATGATATGGAAAACTCAGCTGCTTGGACTCATTGAGAGCCAAGACATGACTGAGTTTATCGAAGGAGAGACGGCTGTGCCTGAACCTATGATCGAGCATGTCAACGAAGATGGCATGGTGGAGGAACGCATAAATCCAGCCTATCAAGCATGGCGGAAATCTGATCATCTATTGCGTGGATGGATCACCGGCACTCTCGCTGAAGAGGTTATGGGCACAATAATTGGGCTTCAGACGTCTAAAGAGGTATGGAATACCCTTATGACACACTTTTCTTATAAATGTCAAGAGAGGGAACATTTGCTTATGCAAAAACTCCAGACTTACAAGAAAAGAAGCCTAGCTATTTCAGACTATACTTGTGGTTTCAAGAAAATATGTGATGAGCTTGCAGCTATAGGCAAACCAATTGAAGATCATTCCAAAGCTTTTTGGCTCCTTAGTGGATTGGGACAGGAATATGAATCGTTCACCACCACTATGATGAAGCCTCCAACACCATCTTACATAGATGTCGTAGCACTACTTCAGAGTCATGAAACCATGCGAAGTATGTATCATGAGGATGCTAGTCACCATGCTGCTTTTTACAGCAAGATACACAAATCCCAAGTTTAAGCCAAACAAAAATCAGTTCTTTAACTCCAAGGGCCGAGAATTCACACAGGCGGCACAAACCGAAGGTCAAACTCTGCCAAATCAAACCAAGAATGGCGGACGCAGAGAAAACCAAAGCAAGGACAAAGGTGTGTGTTGTCAAATCTGCCACAAAATAAATCACAATGCTACAAATTGTTGGCATAAGTTCAATCACGCTTTTCAAGCTCAGGAGGTACCACAGGCACTGACAGCTATGAAAATAGCTGATGGACACAATGACAAGTGGTTTCCAGATACGGGGACATCTACACATATAACGTCTGATCCAGGTAATCTTATAAACTTTACAAAGTACCAAGGTAGTGATCAAATTATGGTGGGAAATGGTGAAAAATTAAGTATTACTCATATTGGTAATACGACCATACAATATGGGGAAAGATGTCTTCCGCTTAACAATGTGCTTGTTGTGCCTCAAATTAATAAGAATCTTGTTTCAGTCAGCCAGTTAACATCGGAATATCCATATATTTTTCAATTCTCTGCTGACACTTTTTCTGTTAAGGACAAGATGACCAATCGGTTAATAGCGTCGGGCAGTAGAACCAGAGATCTCTATGCATTCCAAGAAAACAAGGACCGGCAGCATACAACCTTCTTCTCCTGCAGATTTCAATCAGCCAATAAAGAGATATGGCATCAGCGTTTGGGTCATCCTCATTATCAGATAGTTGATTTTCTTGTTAGTAAAAATAATATTGAGGTGAGTAAACCTCAATCAAGACTATCAATTTGTTCTAGTTGTCAAGTTGCCAAGATGTGCAGACTCCCTTTTCTTCCAATAGAGGATCATTCTAAAATTTTTCTTGAGCATGTTCATTGTGATTCTTCCCTTGATTATTTCCTCTTTCCATAACTGTAGCTGGATTGCGTTGGGTGTTTCCTTGATTATTGCCTCTATCCATAATTGTTGCTACGTTGGCCGTTTCCTTGATTATTGCCTCTTTCCCTATTGCTCGCACAATCTTTAGCTTGATCGTAGGTGAGTTGGTCCTTCCATAGTTAGCGCTGATGTTGGTTACGTTTTCATCCCCCCTTGGCACACCCGGTGGGACGTTATATGTGTAGACGCCCCCGTATCTGGAAACCACTTGTCATTGTGTCCATCAGCTATCTTCATAGCTGTCAGTGCCTGTGGTACCTCCTGAGCTTGAAAAGCGTGATTGAACCGATGCCAACAATTTGTTCATTGTGATTTATGGGGACCAGCCCCCATCACGTCTGCACAACAATTTCGATTTTATGCTATATTTGTTGATGAAGCTACACGTTTTATTTGGTTATATCCTCTTTGGCACAAATCTGAACTTTGTCGAGTATTTATGGATTTTCATAGGTTAGTTGAACGTCAATTTGAGACAAAGTCAAAAATTTTCCAAACCGACGAAGGAGGTGAATTCAACAGTCGGGTGTTAGACCATTATTTGAAACATAATGGCATTCAACACATCAAGGCATGTCCCAAAACACCACCACAAAATGGTTTGGCTGAACAACGTCATCGGTCCATTGTTGAGTTAGGTCTTATTATGCTATTTCATTCTCATTCACCTATGAAATATTGGGTTGATGCTTTTCTAACTGCTGCATGGTTGATTAATTGGTTGCCCACTCCCACTTTGCAAATGAAGTCACCATTTGAACGTGTCTTTAGAAAGAAATTAGATTATGCTTGTCTTCGTATCTTTGGAAGTCGATGCTTTCCGTATTTGAGAGATTATGCAAAGAACAAATTTGAACCAAGGTCATTACCATGTGTTTTTATGGGGTATAGCTCTATTCATAAAGGCTATCGGTGTTTATATCCTCCTACTGGACGTGTATATATTTCACGACATGTGGTATTTGATGAAGCTTACTTCCCATTTCATAAACCTAGAATATTATTTTCACGAGTTGAACATCCTCTGCAACCTGCCACGTTTAATGATTGGAACGAGCCTCCTCATACCACCCGTGATCCAACAATTATTCATGCTCACTATGACACTTCATCTGCGCGTATGCATCATGAAGAATTTCCACCGTCAGAAGCATCATCGGCTCCTGTTGCTGCTTTAGTTCCTCACGAATCAGACGTGCACATCGAGTCGGCTTCTGATTCCACTGACTTAGTCTCAACGAAACCTCAGCTTTCGTCTCAAGAGGACCCTCATCTTATTACAACAGCCTCACAAAATGCCATTACAAATGATGATTCCTTGTTATCAAACTCTCATGCCATGGCCACTCGAGCTAAGGCTGGTATTACCAAGCCCAATCCATGCTACTTTCTCACTGTCAGTATTCCTTTAGAACCCAAAACAGTGAAAGAGGCCTTAATGCATGATGGATGAGTGGCAGCAATGAAGGAAGAACTCCATGCTCTTGACCATTGTCACACATGGACCCTAGTACCTCGGCAACCAAATATGAACATGGTGAGCACTCGTTGGGTCTTCAAAACCAAGTTGAAAAGTGATGGCACACTGGAACGTCTTAAGGCCAGACTTGTAGCTCGTGGTTTCAATCAAATACTCGGCATTGATTTTATGGAAACGTTTTCTCCGGTAATCAAACCGGCTACAATTCGTATTGTTCTCACTATTGCTTTGACCAACCGTTGGGACATTAAACAACTTGACGTCAAGAATGCATTCCTTCATGGTAACTTAGATCAAACTATTTTCATTGAGCAGCCACCGGGTTTCATTGACCCTTCCAAGCCAACACACGTATGCCAACTTCATCGGGCTCTGTATGGTCTTCGTCAGGCTCCTCGCGCTTGGTACGATCGGTTTGGATCGTTCCTGTTAACCAAGGGGTTCTATGCTAGTATCTCTGACTCTTCCCTATTTGTTTATCGAGAAGCTCGAGGTACTCTCTTTCTTCTTCTTTATGTTGATGACATCATACTCACCAGGAGCAATAGTACTCTTCTCCAGTAGTTTGTCCAAGTCCTGAGTATTGAATTCGCCATAAAAGATCTAGGTTATTTGCATCACTTCTTAGGCGTTGAAGTTGTACAAACCAGCTCTGGACTTTTCTTAAATCAAAGACGCTATGCTTTCAGTTTACTTGAACGTGCCAAATTGCTTGGGTGTAAAAATGCCATTACACCATTAGTTCAACATTATCGTGCTCCTACTGATGACACGCCCTTCACTGATCCCACGTTATTCCGAAGTCTTGTTGGAGGGCTCCAATACTTGACATTCACTAGGCCAGATATCTCATTCAGTGTTAATTATGTTAGTCAGTATATGCAAAACCCAACCAATAGTCAATTTCAACTTGTCAAATGCATACTTTGTTACATTCATGGGACGATTTTCGATGGGTGTACGCTATCTCCTCAAGGTGATTTTAGGCTCCATGCCTTCTCCGATTCAGATTGGGCCGAGTCGCCGACTGTCACACTACTCGACGCTCTACTACTGGATATTGTACATTCATTGGTACGAATTGCATTTCTTGGTCTGCCAAGAAGCAACCCACTGTAGCCCGATCTATGATTGAAGCAAAGTATCGATCTATGGCTTCTGCAGCAGCTGAGCTTACTTGGATTACATATATTTTGAAAGATCTTGGCATATACTTGGCTCACACTCCAATCTTATATTGTGATAATATGTCTGCTCTCCAAGTTTCTGTTAAACCGGTTTTCCACTCCCGTATGAACATGTCGAATTAGACTATCACTTTCTTCGAGAGAAGATTGCACTCGGCCAGCTTACAACACAATTTGTACCTTCCTCTCAACAACTTGCGGATATTTTCACCAAGGCCCTCTTAAGTTCACATTTCTACTCTCTTCATGACAAACTGGGCTTGACTAGAGCACCACCCAGTTTGAGGGGGGATGAAAACATAACCAGCATCAGCGCTAACAATGGAAGAACCAACTCACCTACGATCAAGCTAAAGATTGTGCAAGCAATAGGGAAAGAGGCAATAATCAAGGAAACGCCCAACGTAGCAACAATTATGGATAGAGGAAATAATCAAGGAAACACCCAACGCAATCCAGAGACAGTTATGGAAAGAGGAAATAATCAAGGGAAGAATCACAATGACAATAAAGCAAAGGATGACTCGACCAAGCTGGAGATTGGGTTAGACAATGATCAAATTATAAAGGAGAACAACAAAGAAAAACATCAGTTACAAATTATTAATTGTACAATTCACAAGATCAATTGTGATAATGTAACCTCTCCTAAAATGAAGGAGAAGACGTGAGGTGTAATGCTATAAAAGCTGAAAGGAACGTCTCCACTAACACAGTGGAAGAATCCCTCGTGGATGTAACCGAACCACGTAAATTAGTCTCTCTCTCTCTCTCTCTCTCTAACTTCCGTTTTCTTTACAAGCCACCTGCTAAAATGACCCGTTCAACAGCCGAACTCAGTTGTCAAACCTGTATGACTTGAGTCAAATTGCCGAACTGGTCGAGCCAATGAAGACAATTGGGTTTCAAACTCGGTTCAAACCCAAAACAGCCAGTTTCACTGTTTCAGGCCAAAAAACCCAACCCAAAACAAAAGTCAAACTGGTCTGAACTTGGGTTTATAAACTTACCCAGACCCAACCTCGACACAATAACAGAACTCGTGTCCCTTGTACCTGAGTCACGTCTGACATGATATGTTGAATAAGCAAACACCTCGCTGATCCACCAAAGTGTACCAGTTCGTTGATCCTAACTAGTGCCCACTCAAGTCACCTCTAGCCTCAATGGTCACGTGCTGATATGGCTTTCAGAACCTCTGATACAGCCTCCTTTGCCACTTGTTTGCCTCCTCTACCACCTTCTCTTGTGGTTGCTGAAATACATGCGGTCATGTCTTGCCTATGTCTGAACATGTCCCGCTTCATCTAGGGACCATGTCCTGCTAATTCAGAGCCCTGGACAAGTTCCTTTCTGTAAAAGCTGGGATGCAGCCATGCACTTGTCTCGGCATAGTTGTGGCCATGGCCAACAATTGCTCAGCTAGATCGTGGCTGGGGCAGGCTGCACTTAAAATAGAGCCACACTATTGAGCATGGCCAAGCTCTTCTCAGCTACCTTGCCTGAGTCCATTGAGCTTTCACTTAGCAAGCTGCCAGCAGCTCTCAGCTATGCTTAGGCACCTTTTCTCGGCTTGGGGTGAGGTCTTCAGATGGTGCACTATGGTTGGCCTAGACTCCCGCTCTCTTTGGCCACAGTCGAGTGCCTAGCTCTAGGATCGTACCCACCCTCTCCGCTTGGCCCAATTGTAGTGTAGGACAACAAAGGGCGAAAGTCTACATCATGTGGTGATGCAAGGGAGTGGCTAGCCATCTGATCGGAGCGGGGCCGGCTCTTCCTTGGCCACACAAGCTAGTCTAGGGATGGTTGCACCAGTGGGATTCAAATTTGAATAGAGGTGGGATTGGTTCTAGGACTGATGGTTGCTGGGCAGCAAGGCAAACAACAACGGTTTGATGAATGTAATCAAGCAGGCACTAGTTGCTTCCCAAACTATTTGATTTTTTAATGTGTAAGTAGGATTTAGGTTTCTGGCTAAGTCGCAAAAGTTGTTTTGTTTTATGAAAGGAAGTAAGTCCACAATTTAGAGGCAAGACTTTGATGCCCTTTTGATCCCTTTGTGCATATGGGAGGTGTGAGTAAATGCTGGTATGTCTTGTGATAAATTATGTTGTACGGTATGCAAGAGTGGAAGACAAAAAAAATTATCTACATAACAATTGGCATCAGAGCTAGGTTGAAAATGGTTTTCAGAACTAAGACTCGTGAGGGCTGGATCACTTGGTTAGGGGAGTTTCTTGGATCACTAATGATGCAAGTCACTTCAACTTTGTCAAAGAACCTCCAGATGATTGATCAATTCAGGAGAATATTGAAGCAAATGAGGGAATTTACTGCAAGCATTGACATTTTATTTGATGAATTCATGGTGAGTTGACTGACTCCAAGCCAGTTCTTGAATAAGAGATTGTTGTTGTGAGCTATGCACTAGGGTATGTGACCACATGGGAGGCATCGAAAGTCAGAATCCCTAAGCTAAAATCTTCCATGGAGCCTAGAGGTCAAGGACCTTGAAACCTATATATGGGATATAGAACAATATTTCATGGTTGTACATGGGAAGGAGGAAGACAATGTGACCATCACTGCTATGTATAGGCACACTGACGCCAAGTGTTGTTGATAGACCAAGTTAGAAGAAGAGTCACACTGGCAAAGCACCTATCACTACTTGGGTCGAGATGAAGCAAGAGCTTAAACATTGGTTCTTACCTTCAAATAAGGACAAGATTTCTCGAGGGTCTACGACGACTTAAGCAGATCAGGAGTATTCAGGATTATGTCAAGGCATTTTATTCATTAATGTTTGACATAAAAATATTGGTAGGAAATGATAGACACTTCTATTTCATAAGTGGTCTTCAACTGTGGGCTCAAACAAAGATCCATCGGTAGGAACTCTTACATTTTTGCTTGCAATCCAGCTATGAATCTTCTAAGACTCTGCCGCAAAAGTAGTTTGAGTTGATCAAGTTGAAACACGGTGGCAAGAAGGAGATGCACAAAGACAATGCCTCTAGGTCTTTAGATTACTCAAAATGCTTCATTTGCAAGGGGGCCCACCACATGCAAGACTGTCCCCAAAAGAAGGAGATGACTGTCGCAGTCATGCAAGAACTCGACATGGAGATTACATGTAATCACCTATTGTTGGAGCACTAGGCGCATGAACCATCCTTGACCAGTGAACACTTAGCTGCAGCTGATCAAGGACACTTCATTGACTTTAGGGCTGTTGTATGTGGTGGTGCAACTGAGTGGAGTTCCTAGCTATGTCTTGGCAAACACAAGGACTACATAGAATTTTGTCTGCAATTAGCTGGTTGAACCGTTCAACCTAACTCTCAAGCCAAATGCCAGCTAGGTCAAGGCAATCAATGTTGTTCTTTCAGTAGAGAACAATGAGCATGGAATTTCTTAGCTAAAAAAAGGTAGTATTTGATTATCTGGAACAAAAAGATGTTTTGTCTTGTTCCATTTATTTCTGGTATGGTGGCAACTAAGTAAATCTCATCCTCGTAGTTGAAAGACAGAATAAGGTGGGTAGAGGGTACTTTGTTTGCCTCTTTCAATGAAGTCTACTGGAGTTGGAGATAGGTGAAGTACCCTTGCCCATATAGGAACTTCTTGACCATTTTAGTGATGTTTTGCTAAGGAAATGCTGAAGAAGTTGGTGCTCAAACACGGCATTGGTCATGCCATCAAGTTGACGTCTAGGGCTCAGCCTCCTGCACAAATGCCATAGCAGATGTCCCCTCTAGAGTTGTAGAACTATAACAATAGTTGGATGAGTTGCTTGATGCCCACTATATCCATCGATCTAAGGCCCCTCATAGAATGCCAGTCTTTTTCCAATGCAATAAAGATGGCACTCTTCAGATGTGCATTGATTATAGGGGCTTGAACAAGCTGACAGTCAAATACAAGTACTCTGTGTCTAGAATGGACTTGTTCCATAGGCTCAGGAATGGCCAGATTTTCACTAAACTCAATCTACGATCTGGGTATTACCAAGTTAGCATTGTAGAGGGGGATGATCCAAAAAGTGCATGT
Source organism: Nymphaea thermarum (assembly GCA_011799765.1). Classification (NCBI taxonomy): domain Eukaryota; kingdom Viridiplantae; phylum Streptophyta; class Magnoliopsida; order Nymphaeales; family Nymphaeaceae; genus Nymphaea; species Nymphaea thermarum. The sequence goes on from JAANDH010000351.1 coordinate 137,828, forward strand.
ATTACTCGCTAGGGGCTTTTTGAGTACATAGTAATGCTTTTTGGCCTTTGTAATGCGTTGGCCACATTCTTTACTATAATGAATAATGTGTTTTATCCTATATTGATGATTTTGTGGTTGTGTACTTGGACAACATTTATAGTTCCATGTAAAGCACCTATGACTAGTGTTTTCTAAGTTGTGTGAAAATCATTATATTTGATTCATGATTTGTGGAAAAGATATTCATCATTCATTGCATTCTTGAGAGACCTGCTGAAGAAGAACTGGCTGCGGCACTGGTCATAGGAGTGCAAGGATGCATTCAGTTATTCAAAGATAGACTTAGCATTGAGCTTGTTTTGCACCTACTGAACTTCACTCAGCCATTTCAAGTGGCGACATATGCTTCAAACCAAGCATTGGGTGGTGTCTTGATGCAAGCTCTCAGGCATAGAACTCTAGATTTTCCATGAGAAGGAGATGATTATAGTGGTCCATTGCTTAAGGATTTGGATGCACTAATTTCTAGGTGGCAATTCAAGGTGGTGATAGATAATGTAACAAATGGGTACTTTCTGTCAAGAAGCGGCTGATGGCAAGATAGACCTACTGGCAATACTTGCTAGTAGAGTTTGACATGAAGGTAGTGCATTGGTTAGACAAGGCAAATCAAGCTATAGATGCATAAAGTCATGGTGTAGAAGCAGAGAAGTGTGCCGCTGTGTCCATGTCTCAGGTCACTGGTGACTTGCGGTAACCAATTTGAGAGGAGTCGGCTATGGATGTAGCAATAGTTGACTATTTAGACCAGTGAAAGAGGGCACGTGCTGAAGGTTTCTGCTTGAAGATGATATCTTGTATGCCTGAGGAAACCGTATCTATTTTCCAATGAATGGAGGCATTCAAAGTGATATGCTAAGAGAAATACATGATAGTCTGTGGGCTAGCCATCTAGGTCAGGACCACACCATAGCTTTGACTACTTTATGGTTTTATTGGCCAATGATAAAGGATGTGGAGCACTACACTAGGACTTGTTTAGTCTGCCAGCAAGACTAGCCAGAATGACAACTACTAGATGGATTGCTCTAGCCACTACCTATCTTGGATCGACCTTGGCAAAGTATTCCCCTGGATTTTGTCACAAGGTTGCCAATAGTAGATCTTATGAGCTTGATTTTGGTGATTATCGATCGTTTTTCCAAGTAAGGGACTTTTGTCCCTGCCTCAAAAGTTTGATCAGCTGACTAGGAGGCCAAGCTCTTCTTCAACAACATTGCAAAGTATTGGAAAATCCCTATCGACATTGTAAGTGACTATGATGCAAGATTCACTAGGTGGTTCTAGATTTGCTTGTTCGAGTTGCTTGGCACAAAATTGAACTCTCGACAAGCAATCATCTCCAAAGTGGTCAGGTCATGCAAATAAATGGCATCTTGGAAAACTGTTTTTGTCACTATGTGACAACAAATAAGAAGAATTAGATGTGCCTTCTAGACTTGGCCTAATTTTCTTACAACTTGTAGCAGACAAGTACTACTAAAAATAGTAACTTTGAATTTGTTTTGGAACAGCAGTCCATCACTATGGTACATTTAAGTTTAACCACTTTGGTCCAGTGTCCTATAGTCATAAAATTGTTTCAGTTTGGCATGAGGCTATGAGGAAGTGCAGTAATATGTTGTCAAGGTAATCAAATGGATGAAAATGGCAGTTGACTAAAAGAACCCTTAGAGTTCAAAGAAGAGGACTTAGACTTGCTGAAACTAACCCGTCAAATTTGAGAGAAGGTAAGCAGTAAAGTGGCCCATTGTGGCTTGATTTCAAGGTATGATGACACTTTCAATGTACTTAGAAAGGTTTGCAACTTACCCTACCATTTGGAATTACCCACAAGGATTAAACCCCACCCAGCTTTTCATGTAAGTTTCCTTAAGCTATTCCATCAAGATGGAGGAAACCCATCCATATCAGTTCCTACTCATGCACCACCAAATGTGAATCTGTAGTTCAAGGGAGAGGTTGATTGCATTTTAGACCATTGGCTTAAACGCACAATAAGGCCAGCTACTACTCGAATTTTTTTGTGAAATGGAAGGGCCAATCTGACAGTGAAAACAGTTGGCAAAGAGATGCAAACTTGTGACCCTTCAAAGATAAAGTATAGGAATACTTAGCCTCCATAGCAAAGTGAAGCATCATTGGTGGGGGAGCCTGTGATGCCCTGTCCTAGCCCATGGCCCACGATGGCCATGGCTGACTACAAGTGGTAGTGGTCTGGCGGGCCGTAGCTATGGCTTAACACTACGTAGGCACCCCTAATTTTTAAAGCCAAACTGATCATGTTACCTCTCTTAATGGAGGTTTTTGTGCTGATTTTCTCAAACATCATTCAACTACAGAGGCAAGGGATCACATAGACACAAACCTCATAATCCAAATGTCAGGCAGTTGAACCCAAATCACCAAGCCTACCATCAATAAAAAATGACTATTTTGCCCATGATCATCTTCATTTTGCCTAAATTTGATTCAATTTTAATGAAACAGTTTTAGAACTTTTGAGAATTACACTATACCATTTTAGTTATAAAAATTCTCACATTTGCGAATCACTAGAAGCTTTTACAATTTTGCAGCTCACATTTGGTCAAATTTAGCTCAAAATGAACCATATATGCTGTTTTCTGGTAATTTATTCACACTAGATCATCCACTGATCTCACCAACTTTGTTTTAATTTTTTTTTCAGTGTCAACAGCTGACAAAAATCCATAATTTCTAAGGCTAAATTCCCATCATAAACCTTTTATTTTCCTCCATTCCAGCTGAAATGTGCTCACTAGCTTAGTGATTCTGATAATTGTCAACAATGACACCTTGTCAATTTCCATGAAGCTCATGTTACAGTTTACTCAATGACTAAAGAGTAATTTTGAAGTTATTTTGTATCAATCCATGGCTGGTTAATTTGCACTAAGCTAGGAACATGTTCTTTAGTGTCATAACAGGCTATCTAAAGCTTAATTCGAGTTAATTCATCCAAAATCTAGCTCATTTTTCATTTCTACTCATTTCTCCCACATGTCAAGAGCTGAAATTCTCGAATTGGTGATCTCTTCGTCAATGTGATCAGCAAAGTGTCAGTATAGTATTACTAGCACTAGTTCAGGGAAATCATATCTCGATCATGTCATTCATCACTATGTTAAACCACTCAACCTTATTTGGATTTGGACATTATCACTTGCGACTTCAGAGTTAATTTTTGTTCAATATGGGATTTTGATTTCAAATATAAAATACCAATGGATTTAGTGTCATTCGAAGAAAATATCAATATTCCTATTTCTCACGAACAAGGTCAAAATCACTATTTCCCTTTTGCCTCCACATTTTTGTTTTACAGCTTGGTCAGTTTTGAAAATTTTGACTTTCAATGGCAAATCAAGTAATTTTACTATGAAATTTCACATGAGCATGTATTTTTGCATTTCTATGATCCTAACGTTTTGATGTCCACCCTGACTCATAGAACATGGTTTTTGTGCCAGGAGCAAAACTGTCTTTTGGCCAGATGTGCATAATTTTCATATTTTAATGAATTAGGAACCACCTAAACCTAACTAAAATGTTTCATATGTCAAACTAGAGCATAGTATGGCTTATGTAGAGTCCAACCCAGCTTGAAATCAATCAGCTCAGTTTGACCTAAAATTGAAACCAGCTGACCCTGAGCCCAGTTTGGACATACGTCCAACTAGGACAAACTAAGTGTCAGCCTAAGTCAACATCCTAGCACTCAACTTAAATCCCATCGAGCCCAGGCCCTATGCTTGGATCTTAGATTCTGATTTCAAACTCTAAATCTACAATCTGGATATATAATAAGCATTGTTTTAGATCTGAATCTCGTATCTGTTATCCAAAATCACTTTTCTTGATCCAAAGCAAGATTTTAACCTATAATCCAAATCTAAATCCACAGTTAAAATTCTGATTAAAATCTAGAACAAGCATTAGATCTCCAATCAGAAGTCCTGATCTGATCCATTTTGGACAAGATCAATCCTCACCATCCATCTTAAGGCCGGCTAGGGTTTTTCACCTTTTTTGAAAAAAAAAAACCCTAGAATGCTGCCTTCACATTTGGGCCACTATAATTTCTTGAAAAATTTAATCTAATTACAACATCATCAAGCAAATGTGGGCCCTTGATCATATTTTCAGTAGATCCTGACCATTGATGTACATGACACCTCATCAATCCTTGTTTTTTATTTTCTAAAAATCAAATTGATTAGATTTGGCTGAAAATCAGCCAAAAAAGGGGGTTGGGTGGTCGTCCAACCCCTATTCTTTCCCCGTTGAACTTGAATTCCAAGGTATGCACTCTCCCTTCACTCTTGTTTACATAGTTCTTTTTGATATTTTTTGCTAACTTAAATTCTTCTCCCTTTGGCATGAATTCCATGGTTTCTCCAAGGTATTCTAGAAGGTTTGGGCATGGACTACGAAGGAGAAAATAAGAGAGAATAAGAAGAGGAGAAGAAGGAAAAGGCAAGTCTCTCTCTCTCTCTCACTCTCTCTCTCTCTCTCCCTGTCATTGATTCTTACATCTCTCTTCCCTTTATAGACTTACTGTAAGCATCTGCTACTCTTCCACGTCTAATTGGTCTCCATTAATTTTCTTATTTTATGTAAATCACATGCACATGCTTGTAAGTTCATTAATTTCATGCATAATTTGCTTGTTTTGTTTCATTCAATTCATATATATAAATGCTATTTTTTGTTCTCTTGCTTTATTTTAAATTTCCATATGATTATGCCATCACATTTGAAGATTTTCATCAAAATCTAGTTTAAGAGATGTTAAGTTTTAAGTTCAATGAAAGTCGGATTTGATGTCGTAAGACTAATTTTCACCTAACTTCAAATAACTATATATCTCAAACCAGAAACCATTTTTTCAATTAGTGAACAAACCCAGTTTTGTGTATGTGTCTAGTTTGTGCTTACCAATTTCGTTTTCATTACGCTTTGACCCTTCTATCATGTCGATTTTTAAAACTAGTTTTCTGTCTCCTATTTCTCACATAACTAAGTTCTAAAATTTTTCTAGAGTGAAGAAGTTTGTTCTCCCAATCCAAAGATCCAAATTGAGTTCCATAAAAAGCAAGAGATTTTTTTTGTATGTGTCTAGTTTTTTTCTACATAAAAATTTCATGTTGATTTGACTATTCAATTGAATCTTGTGGATGGATCTGTCTTCTACAACTTTTTGTAGTATTCTATTGAAAACAGAATTTCTTCTCAATTTTGCACATGCATTATTTTTTGTGCAAATATACTTTTCAAGTGATTTAAGTTCCTTAGTTTTCATGTCATGTCATGAGTTTACCTTCAAAATTTAGGCCAAAACCAAGATTTCTAGCCCTTTCCAATAGGATCCCAAAGACATGTTTTTGAACACTTCACTGCAGAAAAACATGTTTCTAGTGAATTAGCCACTTTCTCATTTTAATGGATGAAGCGAGCACCTACAGACTAACTTTCAAATCAAGATGGGCTTTTTTACCCCACTTTACACCTCTTTGGAATTAGTGCATGGATTGTTATAATAACAGCCTTTTATGCAAAATTCATGTTTTTCTAGTTATTGCATTAATTTGCTAGATGCAAAAGTCTCATTTGTGGGTCTTTTCTCTTGATTTTAAGTTCTATAGATTCTCTAATATATAGAGTAGACTAGAATTTCATGTCAATCTGTACAGATTTAATATGTTTTTCACATTGCCAAAGTTCATGATTCGAACTACTTTATGCTTTTCTGCTTCTATTTTTCTATAGTTCTATTTAACAGTTTATGTTTTTTTAGTGTATATCTTCTTTCTCATAAAATCTTTGTTGAAAATTGCAAATATAGCTGACAATTTGATATACAAAGATTTAGTATAGTGATCATTCAACACTATTACATTAAATTTTTGTTTTCGTGCAACATGAATGGTGAAGCTGTTCCACTATTTTCAGGTACTTGCCAAATTTTAGAGTATGCTTGCATGTTGTTATTGTAACAACTTTGTAGATGAATAACTTTTTCATATCATTATCCTTCTCAGAACTATAATTCCTAGTGATTCTTTATTATGTAGAATATCTACCGTTTAAATTTCAAGTCAGCCCAAGTTGTTTTGATATGTTTTGAGTCATGCAAAGCTCATAACAGTGAAATTGGTTTTTGCTATGCTTCCTACATCAATTTTATAACTTAATATCTTTTTGTAGAAAATAGATTTTGGATTTATTGCTTGGAACTAATTGTTTGTTATGTGGAGATTTTTCTCCTAAAATTTTATAAAATTTGAAGATCATTTGCCTACTTTTTAGAACCAATTACATTGGTTGCAGAGAATAAGTTGCATATTTCTAAGACTTAGCCAAGTTTCTGTATTCTGTCTAGTTACAGATTTTCTATTTGAGTTCTGGATTTTTAATCAATTATTTCTATTTTTTTTCATGTTTAAACACCAAATCAACATGATTAATCATGTAAATCATCATTTTAAGGTTTTAGAATATTTTTATTTCATTATTGCGGTCGTCAACAGTTAAATATGCATTGTTTCAAAGTAACTGTCTTGCATAAATATCTATCTTGCTGGGCTTTATTTCTGTCGATGTGCTTAACAGTGAGGATTCATGTAGTTTGCCTTCGTAATGCAATCATTCATCTCAAAATGCACATAGACTTAGATTTCATATTATTTGAAGATCATTGGCTACATATATGCAAGAATATCTCATGTATATACTTGACTTATGTTGATTATATTAAAAGACTGTTTTCAAAACCATAGTTTTCGAATGCGAATTTTCAAATTGGCCTCTTTCAAACTTATTTTTCTATAAACCTAATTTCATTCATAACTGAGATCTAAAACCTAGTGTTAAACCTACCTAAAACCTTAGTTTTCTCTCAATATTTGAACCAAGATGTGATATTGATTCCACAATCATGTACATGGTCCTAACCTACAACAAAACCCTAGCCAAGTTAAAGCTTAAACCTTAGTCAAGTTAAACCTAAACCTTAGTTAGGTTAGAACAAAACCTTAGTGAGTTTAAACCCAAACCCTAGTTAGGTTGGACGTGTGGATAATGGAGAATTTGGATCCAGCTGGATGAATTGGATTTAAATATTGGACTTGAGATCAAGTAAAATATCATATTTGAACTTGACAAAGTGGATATGATTTGGATCACAAAAATGGGGTTACTGAACCAGATTTTATGAGAATTGGTTCCAAGATATAGATTCTATATCAACATCTTAGGTTTGGATCTCATGGAATTCAGATCAAGATTTTGAACCTTTATGCAAAACCCTAAATCCCTAAACCCTGAGATTGGATAATTAAATCTCACTTTGGAATTGGATCATAAACTTTGAATCAAGATTCATTTATCAATTGGACAAACTCTTAACATTTGAACTTATACCTCTTTAGAATGACCCTAAGTCTATGTTGTGTATATGGATCAACATTTGAATGTTTGGATCATCATTATTCAATTATTTCAGTTTTGAACTTCAAATCAAGATCTTTTCCATGTCCCATGCCCAGAATGTCATATCTCAATTATGTATCGAATCTAGTTTTGCATACATTCGTATTAGATCTAGGAATTAACCCTTGCTTAGATCTATGATGATATGGATCATGAACTATGTCACTTGATTTGAGTATCTCCAGTTCATCCTCTCTAAATTCTGAAGATCCATTTAATTTTCTAAAGGTCTCACATTTCAAAATTCAGAACTCTCCTTTGCATTTAGGTTTGACAACAATCACATTTTGGGACCTTAAATACTTAATCTAGTCCTTGACCAAATGATCCTTGTTGAAGGCATCAGGATCAGTCAGATCTTGTACCAATAAGTCAAGTCATATTTCTCGTTAATTTCCACAATGAGAATACAAAGATGAGATAATATTTTTATATTTTGTTTTCTTCCCATATGAACCTTCTTGACATGCATGGTTACAAAATTTAGTATAGTCAATAGAGGTGGAAACCATGATGGGACTCGCCCTTGCTTTTTACTCAATTAAATGTTAAAGGTTAAAATGTGATTGTTGTCCTATACTCACAGCCATTTATGAGTCCCCATGTTGTTTGTGCATTTTGCTTGTTGTGGACTTAGAATTGAGAAGAATTTTTTACTATTCACATAGCTTTAGATCAAATATAATTCTCAGTTTAGAAGTTGATTGAAAACAATGTTTTCTCTCTCATGATTTCAATTTGCATCTTAGGCCCCATTGCATTAGAGCCTTTTGGTTTAGTATGTGTTCATATCTAAAACACCCCTTGACCTATGCAATGTCCCAGTCTACATGCCGTAGTATTTTTCTATTAAGCAACAACTTCGAGGGGTTCAATGGCCAGGCCAACCTATTGGAAGTAGGTATTAGCCACCCCCCTAATATGTATTTGTGACAAATAGCCCTGCATATAGTTAAGGACCCTAGAATAATGTGAAATCCCAACTTGTAGAGCCCAAGAAGTAGTCAGTGCCACGTAAAATTGGTTTTTATCCAAGTATATTCGACATACCTTGTTATGAAACTACTGATGATCATGAAAAACCTTAGAAAATCCAAAAGGGACCGACATGGCCGACAATTGCTTGGCTTACCTAGGGCCATGGCCGGACATAGTCTAAGCAATAGTTGATGAGTCTAGGGCACCTTGGCAAGGCCCAAGCCATGGCCAGATAGGCCTGGCATGGCCATGGTTATGGCTGGTACATGCCTTATACCAAGAAGGCTGTGGCTCCAGCAAAGGGCCACAAGGCTTGGACTTCATGGCCAATAAAGCGGTATGGTAAAGGCCGAGTAGTTTGTGCACCTCCTTCAAGTGGGAAGTAATCACCATCAACAATTATATGGGGAGTGCTATCAGTTACCTGCCCAAGCCAGGCCTAGGCCATCTGGCCACTACAGATGGATGGGATAGACACTTGGCAGCAAGGAGCTCTAACACATTGCTGGATTCAAATTTGAATAAAGGCAGGATTGGTTCTAAAAGAAATGACTGCCGGGCAACAAGGTATGTGGCAATGGAAGGTTGTAATCAGGCTAGTATCAATTGCCACCCAATGTGTTTGATTTTTTAATATAATATGGCAAACGTATTTAGCCTAAGTGTGCAGACAATTGTGTTAATAGGCTTTTGGATTTTTGGCTAAGTCATTATAAAGTTACTTTGTTTTGTGAAAGGAACTAAGTCCTTAGTTTAGAAGCAAGACTTTAGTGGCCCTTTGATCCCTTTGTGGGTATGGGTGGGGTGAGTAAAGGCTGCTAGGTCTTGTGAAGACTTACTAATGGGACCTAGCCTCTTGAATCCAACCTAACTGCTCTTAGTAGGGTCAGCATGAATAGGGCAAACCCTGGCTGAACATACGACCCTAGCTACCCCAATCTCCTCGGTGACTTAGGTACAAATGATCACAAAAACCCAATAGCTCACCACAATCACACTCAATAGAGGCTAGCAAGACTTTAATCATACAATGCATGTGCAATACAAGAATGTATAAGACTCTCATAGCTCATTGGCAATTCACATGTACATGCCTAGGGAGCATACTAATCATACTACAAAACTAATAGAATAGGTCTTGGCCAAGGAGGTACATGACCTAGAGCTATGTCCTTTGTGCAAGGATGCTTAGAAGGAGCCCTCAATAAGCTAGGAATGTTAGTAGCAAGAAAGCAATGTGCGCCCACCCCGTGCTATAGGGTGATAGAAAGGGGCCTCACTCACTGTCTCCACTTAGCAGGTACCCGAGTCAAACAACAAACATCCCCAAAAGGTCTTGATTGTCCTCAGCAGTGGTCGACCACACGGTGGCTACTATGGGACTACTCTCGGCTGGCCGTGTTTGAGCTCTAACAAAGAGAGCATGCGACATGTCTTGGAATAGGACGTGCTTCAATCTCTCAAGGTCCCACTTTCAATCACAAGGTGGCTGCATGACATCGCCTAGGTCAGTTAGGTCCCACGATGCTTCGGTGCATAAGCAGCAAATGGCACAAGGAAGACAAGTAAATGCTCAGAAAGAAACTAATAAGGAATTCATCAGGAGTCAAGAGGCATCACTAGAATTCAACCATGCCCAATTAGAGAGGAATCAAGGGAGCCTAGCACCGGTCGTAGGCAAGGCCTCTGCTGGCCGTTGTGTCAGAAGGCGAGTCGATGTCTCCCTCTCATAGTTATCAGATTCTCTTCAGCTTCTTGGGAGACATCGTCAGGAAATCACGCAAAGGACGGCTTTCGCTTGGCATCTTTAAAGAACAGGGCTATTGAGGTGAATACTGAAGATAAACAGAAATTTAAGGGACTAACGTCTGATTTAACATGGTTCGGTGTAAACTCACACCTACGTCCACAAATGCAGCTATCATTTCTATTTACGATAGGCCTGGGTCTTTCTCTTATTTATAATGGAATTACAAGCATCATTATTTCCTGAATTACATTATTCATATTGATCTTACAAGAGGAAACAAGATCTAATTTGTAGTTGTTATTTCCTTGTTTAATTGCAGCACATCTTTGATTGACAACTGCATTGTTGTCTTTAGCCAGCCGTTGTCTGTCATTACTGCTTTCATTAGTTGGGTTGGATGACGTTTCCTTATCAGCATAATTACCATGATTACAGCCTTTGTTTCCATCATCATGGCTAGCTGGTGTTGCCTTCTTGATGTGGCCATTGTAACGATTTCCATCGTTACTTCCTTCAATAGCATGGTGGGCTGTTGTTTCCTTCTGATTACAATCATTGCCTTCATTAGCATGGAATCCCTTGCCTCCATTAACGTGGCTGACTATTGTTGCCTTCTTGATACCTCTGTTATTGTCTTTAGCCTCCCTCAAACTAGGCAGCAGTATGGAAAACGCTAGTTTGCCTCTTAAGGATTCAAAGGTGGTCCGGGAGAGAGCTTTGGTGAAGATGTCGGCCACCTGTTGGGTCGATGGAACAAATTGAGTTGTAAGCAGACCGTGTGCAACCTTTTCCCTTAGAAAATGATAGTCTAGCTCGACATGCTTCATGCGAGAGTGAAAAACAGGTTTGATAGACACTTGAAGTGCGGACATGTTGTCACAATAGAGTACCGGTGGTTCTGAAAGATAAAGTCTGATGTCCTTAAGAATATATGTAATCCAAGTTAATTCAGCAGCAGCAGATGCCATGGATCAGTACTCAGCCTCAGTGGTAGATCTGGCCACTGTGGGTTGCTTCTTTGCTGTCTAGGAGATAAGATTAGTGTCAAGAAAAGTAACAAAACCAGTAGTTGAGCGACGTGTGACTTGACAACCAGCCCAATCAGAGTCAGAGAAGGCATGAAGTTGGAGTTGCTCTTGAGGATATAAATGACATCCAATATCAATGGAGCCACTAACATATCGAAGAAGTCTTTTAACTAGTTGGAAGTGACTGACCATTGGCGTTTGCATATATTGACTAATGAAGTTGACAGTGAAAGAGATGTCAGGCCGTGTGACAGTAAGGTACTGAAGACCGCCCACCAAACTCCGAAAAAGTGTTGGATCTAAGAAAGGTGTGTCATCAACCGGAGTTTTATAATTCTGAACCAAGGGAGTGACGGCTGGTTTGCACGATGTCATTGTGGCTCTTTCCAGCAAACTATAGGCATATCGCTGTTGATTGAGAAAGAGGCCTCTAGAAAATTTGATCACTTCTATTCCAACGAAGTGATGAAGATAACCTAGATCCTTCATAGAAAACTCTTTGCTAATATCCTGAATGAAGTCTTGAAGTAGCATAAGGTTGCTGTCAATTAATATGATATCATTGACATACAATAGTAAAAGTAAGACACCATGTTTGTCTTTATAGATAAATAACGAGGAATCACAGACAATGGAGAGGAAGCCTTTTGATAAAAGATAAGTTCCAAACCGATCGTACCATGCTCTGGGAGCTTGACGTAAACCATAGAGAGCTTTGTGTAACTAGCACACATAATCTGGTTTTTTATCATCAAGAAATCCTGGTGGTTGTTCAATAAATACAGTTTGATCCAAATCACCATGTAAAAAGGCGTTTTTGACATCCATTTGTCGAATATCCTAGTTGTGAGAAAGAGCTATAGTAAGCACAATTCTAATAGTTGCTGGCTTGATAACTGGAGAGAAGGTTTCTAGGAAGTTAATGCCAGACACTTGGTTGAACCCACGTGCAACCAGTCGAGCTTTGAGTCGCTCAACCGTTCCATCACTTTGAAGTTTGGTTTTAAAGACCCAACGAGTTGAGACAACATTCATACCTGATTGGCGAGGTACCAACGTCCAAGTGTGGCATTGTTCCAAAGCTCGTAACTCTTCCTTCATGGCAGCAACCCAACTTGGATCTTTAAGGGTCTGCTTAACAGTTTTGGGTTCAAGTGGTACCGTTAAGGGTAGAAAATACTTAGGGTTCGGTTTTAATGTACCAACCTTAGCCCGAGTTACCATTGAATGAGTATTGGAGCTTCCTTGGATCGACCGTTGTCCTTCAAACGATTGATTTTCAGCTTCAATGTCTAGTGAGAGTGGAGCATTTTCATCTCTATTATGTGTCCTTCTGCTGAAATATTGTCGTGTCCGCTAGGTGTCTCTTGGACAAAAGCAGTGTCTAATGAACCATCATGCAAGAGATGATGATCGGCCACTTGATATGAATCATTATTGTTACCATCTAAACAATGATCGAATGTTGTCCAATCACTGCAAGTTGCCTCACTGTTGCTGGTTGATGTAGAGGAAAAGAGTGCTCCAGGCTTCTTATAAGGGAAGATACTTTCATCAAAGACAACATGTGAGGAGATATATATTTTCCCTGTAGGTGGATATAAGCACTTGTATCCCTTATGTGTATTACTGTAACAAAAAAAATATGCATGGTAAAGACCTTGGTTCAAGCTTGTTGAGAGTGTAATCTCTTAGATATGGAAAACATCATGTCCCAAATGTTCGCAAACAAGAGTAAGACGGACTATCAAAGACCAGTTCAAAAGGAGATTTCATCTTCAACATAGGAGTGGGTAGTCCATTAATAAGCCAAACTGCAGTGGAAAAGGTTTCAACCCAGTATCGAGCTGGTATATTAGCATTGAGCATCATTGCCAATCCGAGTTCGACAATGGTCCTGTGACGCTGTTTTGCCATTCGATTTTGGGGTGGCGTTTTAGGACAGACTTTGTAATGATGTAGACCATGTTCTTGTAAATACGCTGCAAGTTTGAGACTATTGAATTCGCCTCCTTCATCAGTTTGAAATGTCTTAATTTTCTTATCAAACTGATTTTCAACATATTTATAGAAAATTGTAAACACTTGGTATAATTCAGATTTGTAACGCAAGGGATAGAACCAAGTGAACCGGGTGGCTTCATCAATAAAGACAACATAGAATCAAAATTTAGCAACTAAAATAACAGGGGCTGGTCCCCATAAATCACAGTGAACTTTATCAAGAAATTTGTCACAATGCTCATCTACTAGTAAGAAAGGAAGACGACACATTATTTCCATTTGACAACTAGAACATATGCTCTTTAAGGAAGTAGGGCCTATCACATGAATGGCCTTTTTACTTGCAAGAAAATTTACTACCTCACGATGAACGTGACCCAGACGTTGGTGCCAAACTTCTTTATTCGCTGCTTGAAAACTTGTAGAAAAATGAACTTCATGGATCCGATCACTGCCTTCTCCCTTATTTTCAACTGCATAAAGATCGTCATGCCTCTTTCCCGTAATTATCACTTTTTTGGTTGTCTTTTCCTTCACAGCAAAATCATTAGTTGAAAATTCAAACATTATCAAGAACCAATATTTGTCGCCCATTAGCTATAGTAGCCTGCCCTATATGAGTAATATCCAATTTTTCTCCATTTCCAACCATTATTTTATCAGTCTCATAATATTTAGATAGCGAACTGAGTATACCTGCATTAGATGTCACATGAGCCGATGCACCAGTGTCGGGAAACCATCGTTGATCTTGATTGTCGGATGCTTTCATGATGGTTAAAGCTTCTGGGGCCTTTTGTGACTGAAACGCTTGCTATGCCAGCAGTTTAGAGCGGTGTGATTTCTTTTGCTGCATATTTGGCATATCATGCCTCTTTCCTGGGCTGATCGGTTCTGATTGTCGTCTTTGTTTTTGTTGTCTGAATTCCATGAACCACTTTGGCTAGCTTGCACAAAACCTCGTCCTTTAGAATTGAAGTTTTGGTTTTTGCCTCCTTTGTACCTTGGATTAGGTTGACGGTGGCTGAAAAATGTAACGTGGGTGCTAGGAGAATCTTCTTCTAACGTCCTCATAGTTTCATGATTTTGAAGAAGAGCAACTACCTCGAGATATGAGGGTGTTGGTGGTTTCAGCATGGTTGTCAATATAGTTGTTCGAAAAGATTCATAATCTTTTCCAGTGAGTAGCCAAAAGACTTTAGTTTCATCTGTAATAGGCTTTCCAATGGCAGCAAACTCACCGGAAACTTTCTTGAAGCTGCAGATTTATTCATCAATGGACGAGTTCCCTTTTTTATGCATTTGAAGTTTTTGCATAAGAAACATTTCTCGCTCCTTAGATTTGTTAGCGAAATGCTGAGTTAGGGTGGTCCATACTTCCATGGTAGTTTGTTGTCCGATGATAATGCCTAGGATTTCTTCCGCAAGAGTCCCAGTGATCCATTCTTTAAGAAGACGATCTGATTTTTGCCAAGCAAGATAGTCGGGATTCCGTCCTGTCACTGTACTTCTAGTAGAGGCGGTGAGGAATTGTGCAGGCGGCTGGTATTCTCCATCTAGAAAACCAGTCATATCTTGGCTCTCGACGAGCCCCATCATCTGTGTTTGCCAAAGCAGAAAATTACCTTGATTGAGCTTGATCGACACAAAGTTGGCAACGTTCAGATTGTATGGATAAGGGTATTTGCTTGGAGCTGACGCCATGCTTGAGGAAGAATTGTTTTGCGCCATGGGGTTGTCCCACTCTGATACCATGAAGATAAATAGAAATTTAAGGGACTAACGCCTGATTTAACGTGGTTCGGTGTAAACTCACACGTACGTCCACAAATGCAGCTATCGTTTCTATTTACGATAGGCCTGGGTCTTTCTCTTATTTATAATGGAATTACAAGCATCATTATTTCCTGAATTACAGGATTCATATTGATCGTTACAAGAGGAAACAAGATCTAATTTGCAGTTGTTATTTCCTTGTTTAATTGCAGTGCATCTTTGATTGACAACTGCCTCGTTGTCTTTAGCTAGCCGTTGTCTGTCATTACTTCTTTCATTAGTTGGGCTGGATGATGTTTCCTTATCAGCATAATTACCACGATTACAGCCTTTGTTTCCATCATCGTGGCTAGCTGGTGTTGCCTTCTTGATGTGGCCATTGTAACGACTTCCATCATTACTTCCTTCAATAGCATGGTGGGCTGTTGTTTCCTTCTGATTACAATCATTGCCTTCATTAGCATGGAATCCCTTGCCTCCATTAACGTGGCTGACTATTGTAGCCTTCTTGATACCTCTGCTATTGTCTTTAAATACCACAACCACTAGTTGTGTCAAAGCTCACTTAGAGCCCTAGCACATTGGGTGGTGCTATGAAGGTTGCCAAAGGCTCCTATGGTGACTCTAGTGCCTGCTCCACTAGCGAGAGCATAAACATTTGCCGGAGCATGATAGAGAAGTCCTCGAGTGTAATGGGAGTAGCCTGATGGAGGAAATGCTGCGTTTAGGATCGTATCACTGCCAGCCTCTGCTCCACTTTAATTTTCCATGGATCAATTGCAGAGATTTCTTTGCAGCAAAATATTGCAAAGATCATTGTTCCTCAATTCTGTTGAGTCCTCTATTCAGCAACTGTCCTGCGTTCCTGTTCATTTGAGCACCACACCACCATCGGCAACCGTTGGCCTCCATAGTACTCAGTTAGCACCCTCCGTTCGTTCCGGTTCCAACGAGCCCAAGCTCGACCGAATCCAACACCTGAGCCGGCTGGAATTGCAGATTTTCCAACCGTTGTCAGTTCTGGCCGCCTGCTGTAACCCTAGATTTTGCTGAAAGTCCAATCGCCGGCGTTGTCAGCTCCGGTCACCGTTTGCGTCGATCTAGGACCCGTTGGAATCATCTTCCTCTTGTCTATCTCCTCACGAAATTTCAGAAGTTTTGGAGTTGACACCAAGGCGCTATAAATTTTTAACCACAGGCTGGTCTGAAGAGCTTCTTGTGGCTGTATTGAAGCTGAAAGCGAATTTGGTGGCATCACTTCATCTTAGGCACGATTTTGATGTGATTCGGATCTGAAAACAAATTTGGTGGCGTTGGATTCTGTTGGGAGTCTACTATTTTTTGTCCGAATTTCAAAATTTTTGGACAATCCAGTGAAGAGTTGCTGATTTTTCATGAGACGAAGGTCCTTGGATCTACTAACAGGATAACTTCCTATGTCTTTTGCTGTAACCATCATACTGGCAGACCTCTTCCAAACAGCGAACTCCGGATTTACTTCACTCTTGCCATCCTTCACAATGGTTTCTGAAGGAGCAGGGAAAGTCCCATCTATGAACTGTATAAGTTCTTGAGATTCCATGACCGATTCCAACTGGGAGCTCCATAGTAAATAGTTGCCTCGGTTAAGCTTAACAGAGGCAACTGCAGCGATAGCATTCCATTGAGTTGACGATGGGGTTGCCATAATACTTCTAAAGAAAGAATATGATGGTTACAGCAAAATACAGAGGACGTTACCCTGTTAGTACATCCAAGGACCTTCGTCTCTTGAAAAATCAACAATTCTTCACTGGATTGTCCTAAATTTCTGAAATTCGGATAGAAAATAGTAGACTCCCAACGGAATCCAACGCCACCAAATTTGTTTTCAGATCCAAACCACAGCAAAATCGCCCCTAAGATGAAGTGACACCACCAAATTCGTTTTCAGCTTCAATACAGCCACAAGGAGCTCTTCAGACTAGCCTGTGGTTAAAAATTCATAGCGCCCTGGTGTCAACTCCAAAAAATCTGAAATTTGGTGAGGAGATAGACAAGAGGAAGACAATTCCAATGGGTCCTAGATCGACGCAAATGGTGGCCGGAGCTGACAAACACCAGCGATCGGAATTTTACAAAATCTCGGGTTACAGCAGGTGGCCAGAACTGACAATGGTTGGAAAATCTGCGATTCCAGCTGGCTCAGGTGTCGGATTCGGTCGAGCTTGGGCTCGTTGGAACCGGAACGAATGGAGGGTGCTAACTGAGTACTATGGAGGCCAAGGGTTGCAACGCTGGTAGTGGTGCTCAGATGAACAGGAACGCATGACAGTTGCTAAACAGAGGACTCAACAGAATTGAGGAACAAGGATCTTTGCAGTATTTTGCTGCAAAGAAATCTCTGCAATTGATCCATGGAAAATCAAGGTGGAGCAGAGGCTAGCTCTGATACCATGAAAAACTTCAAGAGTATCGTGAGAGAAAGAGAAAGAGAGGACACGAGCAAATACTAAAATCTCTTCTATGTTGTATATGATTGAGAATACAACAAATATATAGAGTACAATTGATGGGAGGTTACAACAAAATATGGCAAGATATAAAATCGTATCAGATCCACAATTATAGGGGATCGACGTCGCCAATTAGATCCACAATTATAGGCTCGTCAATCATTATCCAAAACCTTCCTTAACACTTTCCCACCATCAGGATAAGCTAGAACATTATCAAAGAGAAGCAAATTCATTAGGATTCAGGCATCACTAGAATTCAACCATGCCCAACTAGAGAGGAATCAAGGAAGCCTAGCACTGCTCGTAGGTGAGGGCTCTGCTGGCCGTTGTGTCAGAAGGTGAGTCCATGTCTCCCTCTCACAGTTATCAGATTATCTTCAGCTTCTTGGGGGGACGTCATTGGGAAATCACGAGAAGGACGGCTTTCGCTTGGCATCTTTGAAGAACAAGGCTATTGAGGTGAATATTTGCAACCACTACTCGTGTCAAAGCTCACTTAGAGCTCTAGCACATTGAGTGGTGCTATGAAGGGTGCCAAAGGCTCCTACGATGACTCTGGTGCCTGCTCCACTAGCCAGAGCATAGACATTTGCCGGAGGATGATAGGGAAGTCGTCGAGTGTAATGGGAGTCGCCTGATGGAGGAAATGCTACATTTACGATTGAATGAGACTTTTCCCACCATCAGGAGAAGCTAGGACATCATCAAAGAGAAGAAAATTCATCAGAAGTCAAGAGGCATCACTAGAATTTAACCACTCCCAAATAGAGAGGAATCAAGGGAGCCTGGCACCGGTTTTAGGCGAGGCCTCCGCTGGCCATTGTGTGAGAAGACGAGTTGATGTCTCCCTCTCACAGTTATCGGAATCTCTTTGGCTTCTTGGGGGATGTTGTCAAGAAATCATGGGAAGCACGACTTCCGCTTGGCACCTTTGAAGAACAGGGCTATTGATGTGAATGCCTACAACCACTAGTTGTGTCAAAGCTCACTTAGACCTCTAGCACATTGGGTGGTGCTATGAAGGGTGCCAAAGGCTCCTACGGTGACTCTGGTGCCTACTCCACTAGCCAGAGCATAGGCATTTGCCGGAGGATGATAGAAAAGTCGTCGAGTGTAACGGGAGTCGCCTGATGGAGGAAATGCTATGTTTACGATCGCATGAGCCTTTCTTATCATCAGGAGAAGCTAGGATATCATCAAAGAGAAGCAAATTCATTGAGAGTCAAGAGGCCTCACTAGAATTCAACCAAGCCCAATTAGCGAGGAATCAAGGGAGCCTGGCACCGGTTGTAGGTGAGGCCTCCGCTGGCCATTGAGTCAGAAGGCGAGGCGACGTCTCCCTCTCATAGTTCAGATTCTCTTCAGCTTCTTGGGGGATGTCAATAGGAAATGAGGATAAGGACAGCTTCTGCTTGGCATCTTTGAAGAACAGGGCTATTTAGGTGAATACATACAACTACTAGTTGTGTCAAAGCTTACTTAGAGCTCTAGCACATTGGGTGGTGCTATGAAGGGTGCCAAAGGTTCCTATGGTGACTCTGGTGCTTGCTCCACTAGCCAAAGCATAGAAGTTTGCCGGAGGATGATAGAGAAGTCGAGTGTAATGGGAGTCACCTGATGGAGGAAATGCTGCATATATTACCGCATGAGACTTTCCCACCATCAGGGAGAAGCTAGAACATCATCGATGAGAAGCAAAGGTTCCAGTGACTCCCTAGTGATTGAGGCAACCTCAGATATGCCTCATGTTCATTGGAGATTCAAAGAAAGTAGAAATTGCAATGCATCAATTAGAAAACATAAAGAAACAATGAGGCTTTAAAATTGGTGAAATAAAATAAAAAATAAACGTGTGACGGTCAGGTAATTTTGCAAGAGTGTTCGTACTTCCCTAACGAAGTGGCCAAAGCATTCTTGATGCCAGAGATTGCCTAAAATGCCATTGAGCGCTACTGTTTAAAGCTTCGCTAAAAAAATAGCTGAAGCATTGGTCGAAGATGTTGATATGGTGTTTTTCACCACAGGCAACCTTGAGATCCATGCTTGAGGGGTCATAAGGGTGTTGAAAGAGTGGCTGCCACCAAGAATAACCACGTTACTGGTAGAAATCACAACACATTCACTACCGTTGCTGCTATTAGAGAACCAAGTTGAACAATAGAAAAAATCATAGTATTTTAATGAGTTTTTTGAAGAGGAGATAGGAAAACGATAAATGAGCTTTGAAATGAAGTCCATGGATGGGTTGAGTGTTGGAAATGACTAGAAACACACTTGAGTTTTTACAAAATCAATAGCAAAACTCTGATTGTTGGGATAGTTTTTCTCAGGCATGGGCCCGAAATCGGGTCACTTGGTTTTGCATGCATGAAGCAAGTGAATGCTGGTTTTGAATGTGCAAAGCCGCTGCCTTGCTGAACTATTTGACAGATCACTGCAGGCTCTCAGGTCAGATTTGGCCGGTTCATCTCAGTCGAACCGGTTGAAATATGATTACAATTAGGGTCTTTTACCTAGTTCAAAACTAAAACGATTAGTTTCAGGTCCAAACCAGATTAGAAACTCAAAGAGATAAAAATGGATCAAATTTTGAGTTTATAATCATACCCAAACCTAACCTGAAATATGACCGGAAGACCTATGCCCTGGAAACCTAAGTCACGTCTGATGTGACTCACCCTAGCTGTGACACGACTCGACCGGTGCCTACCTGAGTAGCCTCTAGCCTCAAAGGTTGTGAGTCAAATCAGCGCTCAGTTCCACTGATACCTTTGTGTCTGTCTCATTTTCTCCACCCCTACTTGCAACCAATCGCTGTCATCGACGCCTCATTGTGGCTGCATGTTGGGCTCGGCCACGCTGTGGGTTGGGTTTGCAGTGGCTCAGACATGATACTGCACTGTCATTGTCGCATGGGTGGTTGACGTAAAGATATTGCAGCATTTGCAATCAATCCATACTCTATACTCTGTATCAATGGCGGAGCTACGTCTGCCCACGCCAGCCCAATGAAGCTCCGTGTAAAAAATTTGCTTCACGCCAGTGTTGCCGCCAGTGCTACGGCTGTTGCCCACGCCAGAATTGGATCGGGCCCCATAATAATGAACACCGATCCAGCTCCACGCGAAACCTTTTCCCCACCCATAAAGTTCATGTCTTCCGCCCATTGTTGCGTCCAAACATTCACCAGAAAGGGGAAGGGGCAAACTGCGAAGCCGCGAGGCGCGCAGGGGAAATTTGTGCATCTTGGCATGGCGCTTTGTCCGTTGGGATTTCACAAGGTCATTGTTTCTTTCTTTCTCTCTCTCTTTGACTCTATCCCCCTTTTCTTGTTTTTATTTTGGACTTTTGATGAGCTTGCATTTGATTTGGGTTTTTTCACATCTGTGCGTCTTTTACTCATGTTGTATTAGGTCATATAGGTTCTTCACCCAATCTATGCATCTTGGCATGGTGCTTTGCCCGTTGGGATTTCTTTCACAAGGTCAATGTTTCTACTCTCTCTCTCTCTCTCTCTGACGCTCTCCGCCTCTCCCCCTTTTCTTGTTTTGATTTTGGACTTTTGATGAGCTTGCATTTTATTTGGGGTTTTCACATTTGATATCACATTTGTGATTTATGCGTTCTAACTTCTAGTCAAACAGCGAGTTATTTCTGAGGGTTTTTTGTTAGATTTTGATGCTATTTCTAAAAAATTGGGCTTATTTTAGTCGACTCTAGTGATTCTCCTTCTCAGGGTTGTTAATTACATGCTGAATCTAGTTGAATAGAATGTGGCGGTACAACTCTTGAGCATTTGAAACTTTCCGCAGGTAATAACTTTAGCCTGAATTCTTGGTTTTTTTTGGCAGTTTGCAGTTTGCCTATGTATTCAGTGAAAAGAAGAAACTATACAGGTCCAAGTAAATGCAGAATTAATGAATTTAATTTCATAGATTATTACGATTAAAAAAAAAAGGGAGACATGAATCTTACTAGAATTTGACAGTAATCTTGGAGGGAACCGTGCTGAAGCAGTAATAACTTTAGTTTTCTGTCGCCTGCTGTTAGGGGCCATACATTGATTGTCGATACACTTCCATCAGGAAAACTATTATGACTGCACCTACCACAATGCCTCCAGCAACACCCAGTAAAAGTATCAATTTATTGCTTGATGTTTCCTTCTTGATAGGAGGTGGAATTGCAGCCAAAGCTGGACTGCTGCAGAAAGAATACTGATGCTGATATTTAGAGGTGTGGGTAATCCTTCAGTCAAAAGATTGTTAGATATATCGACAAATTGAAGCTTGGCATTGAATTTCATGTGCACGAGAAGTAGCAAGTGAGGTTGTTTCTGCTCAAGTTCAGATACTGAATTGATGGTCAAGAAAACAATGGCAGCAAAATTGTCCCAACAAGTCTATTAAGTGAAATATCAAATGACTCCAATCGATCAAAGGATGCAACTTGAGAGGGAATGTTGTATGTGAACAGGTTCCTCTGCAATGAAAGTTTGACCAATTTGTTTCCTAAAGCGACCAATTTGTTCCCTAAAGCAGTGAATTTAGGACCAAGAAGGTTATCACCCAAATCCAGAACTTCGAGATTAATTAGGCCACTTAGATTAGGCACAACTCCAAAGAGACGATTCCTTGAAAGAATCAACACTTTCAGGTTCTTTGAAGTCCCCAACGTTGGAACTGAACCATCATGCATTATTGCCCAAATTCAAAACAAAAAGTGAACTGAGGGAGTTAACCCATCTTGGAACATGCCCATAGAACATATTGTTGTCTAAAGCAAGAGTTTGTAGACCTCTCTGCAAAGAAACTCGCATTGGGATGTATCCACAAAGGAAGTTTGAGCTCACATTCAGCACTTGAAGTGATAAGTGATAACAAAAGGCTGATCGTTGTGGGTAAGGTGCCCTATGTGTGTATGTGTAGGCTGACTTTGAAGTTTTGCATAAGGATTCTTTCTGTGTATTTCTTGGATTCTAAGTTAAAAAATGCCTTAAAGGTGTCATAAATAATACAAAGTGAGGATCATAGGATCATAGGTCAACACGACTATAGTCATGTTTGTACATAACTATAGTCATTCATTCAATTGACTTTTTTGATGCCATAGTCAATTGTAATTTTGTCCATGATATGATTTGCTTGTTGGGATCAAATGTCAGTTTGTTCATAACTATGATTATTTGCTTTATTTGTAAAATAACATATATTTTAATTTGAATTTTACATCCTATGTACTAGTGCCCCACAGCCAAAAATTTCTGGCTCCGCCACTGCCCTGTATTTGTGGATGATGGGGTAATAGTCGGCCACTTCATTGAACTCCAAGAAAAAAATTAGGCCCAAAAAGGATGACATAAGTTCTAGTAGTTTGTCGGTCGTATGGGCATCTATAATGACATTATCATATGTTTTCTCGTAATGATAAAAAAGCAGAAGTTCTAGTAATGAAAGAAAATAAAGACTTTCTTGCAAGAAATCTTCTCCTGGTTAATCATGCAAGAAATCTTCTCCTCATTAAACATAACGCATTGTAGAAAAAGAGACAAAAAAAGAGAGGAACCTGGACGGCCGCTCGAGATTCCTGATTGGGTTAAGGGAATGCTCCTTGTTTCTTGTCGCTAGGTGCTAGGGATGCCCTCCAGATCGAGTCGGCCAGCCCCTAGAGTTTCGTTTTGGATACGTCTGTAGGAGCCACCAACACACATGTAAAATTACAAAGTCTTCACAAGAGTTGCGAAGCTGCTGGATGGATCGTTCATGGCAGCTGATGGATTCACACATATGAACACCATGGATTTGCTTGATTTCAAATTTGTGTTTCCTTGGATTTCTTGGCCATTGGATCATTGTGTATTGTGCATGGGGAAAAGGTTTTGGAACAAGTTCTTGAATTTGAATGGCCTATAAAATTCTATTATCTTTGTGAGTTTCTCAAATGTCTTTAACTTTTGAAAAATTACTTTAATCGATTCAAAAGCAACTCGACTCAATTGAATTTCTTTAAAATCCGATTCGATTGAAAAAAAAAAAGAATTTTAGGGCCCGTTTGATTCATCGAAAAAGAAATTTCAAATATTCAAAATTTTTCTAGCGAATCAAACATGAAAATATTTTTTGTACCGTTGATGGATTTTCAGAGGGTGGAAACTTTCCGAAAGCAAAAAAATGCCCGTTAGGGCACGTGTCTTCGTGCGAGAGAAGAAGAAAGAGGCGATCGTCTCCTCCCATCCCCTTGGCTAGCCCATGCCCCTAGTGCATTCGCTTAGGATGCGCCAACCTTCGCTCATGGCTCGAGTATGCCCAGGCTCACATCTCAACTTGGGCTCTTCGAGTGGTGGCTGTGGCCGGTGTAGCCTCCCCAACTCTTCGTCCATAGCCTAGTGCCTCACTCTAGTATCCTGCCCTCCCCACCCCTTTGTCCACAGCCAAGTGCTGGTTTTGAATGTGCAAAGCCGCTGGCTTGCTGAACTATTTGACAGATCATTGTGGGACCTTTGGTTAGATCTGGCTGGTTCATCTCAGTCAAACCGGTTCAAATATGAATACTGTTAAGGTCTTTTACCTAGTTCAAAACTAAAACGATTGGTTTCTGGTCTAAACCAGATTAAAACCCAAACCCGACAAAAAAAAAAAAAAAGATAAAAATGGATCAAGTTTTGGGTTTATAATCATACCCAGACCTAACCTGGAATATGACAGGAGGACCTAAGCCCTGGAAACCCAAGTCACGTTTGACACTAGTCGACCTATCCACCAAAATTCTCAGCTTCTTATGTCTAGAACTGGTGCCTACCTGAATAGCCTCTAGCCTCAAAGGCTGTGCGTTAAAACGACACTCAGATCCACTGATACAACCACCTTTACCACTGTTTCATCTTCTCCAACGATACTTGCAACCAAATCGTTGTCTTCGACGCCTCTTGAGCCATGTCCTGCCCATGTCTGAGTATGTCCCACTTTTCTGGAGTGCCGGACAAGTTCCTCTCAGCAAAAGCTAGGTGTGCCCGGATGTTGGGCTCAGCCAGGCTGTGGCTTCGGCTTGTAGTGGCTCAGCCATGACAAGTAGTTCTTTTGCCACTGCACTGTCATTGTCGCATCGGTGGTTGATGTAAAGATATTGCAACATTTGTAATTAATTGATACTCTACCTTTGTGGGTGATGAGGCAATAGTCGGCCGTTTTTTTGAACTCCAAGAAAAGAAATTGGGTCCAAAAAAGATGACATAAGTTATAGTAGCTTGTGGGTCATATGGGCATCTATAATGACATAATAAGATGTTTTCTGGTAATGATAAGATGGCATAAATCATAGTAATGAAAGAAAATTAAAACTTTCTTGCAAGAAATCATCTCCAGTTAATCATGAAAGAATTGAAATCTTCCCCTCATTAGACAAAATGCATTCAAAAAAGAGAGAGAAAGAAAGAGAGGAACCTGGACGGCTGCTAGCGGTTCTTGATTGGATTGGCTTCTTCTTCTTATTTAGAAACTGTTTTGTAACCAATACGATGGCGGGTTAAGGGAACGTTCCTTGTTTCTTGTCGCTAGGCGCTAGGAATGCTCTCCAGATTGAGTCAGCCAGCCTCTACAGTTCCGCTTTGGATACGTTTGTAAGAGCTGCCAACTCACATGTGAAATTGCAATGTCTTCACAAGAGTTGCGAAGCTGCTGGATGGATCCTTCATGGCGGGTGATGGATTCACACGTATGAACACCAAGGATTTGCTTGACTTCAAATTTCTGTTTCCTTGGATTTCTTGCAGATCGGATCACAATGTATTGTGTATGGGGAAAAGGTTTTGGAGCAAGTTTCTGAATTTGAATTGCCTATAAAATTTTGTAGTCTTTGTGAGTTTCTAAAATGTCTTTAAATTTTGAAAAATTACTTTAACCGATTCAGAAGCAACTCGACTAAATTGAGTTTCTTTAAAATCCGATTCGATTAAAAAAAAGAATTTTAGGGCCTGTTTGATTCGTCGAAAAAAATGTCTAATATTTAAAATTTTTCTAGGGAATCCAACATGGAAAATTTTTTTGTACCGTTGATGGATTTTCAGAGGGTGGAAACTTTTTGGAAGCAAAAATATGCCAGTTAGGGCACGCGTCTTCTTGCGCAGAGGAAGAAAGACGGGATCGTCTCCCCTCGTCCCCTCGGCTAGCCCATGCCCGCAGTGCATTCGCTTAGGATGCCGCCAACCTTCGTTGATGGCTCTTGACTGTGCCCAGGCTCCCCATCTCAACTTGGGCTATGGTCTTCGAGTGGTGACTGTAGCAGGTGTAGCCTCCCCACCTCTTCATCCATAGCCAAGTGCCTCACTCTAGTATCCTGCCCTCCCCACCTCTTCGTCCTTAGCCAAGTGCTGGTTTTGAATGTGCAAAGCCGCTGTTTAGCTAAACTGTTTGACAGATCACTGCCGGCTCTCAGGTCAAATTTGGCCGGTTCATCTCAGTCGAGCCGGTTGAAATATTATTACAATTAGGTTCTTTTACCTTGTTCAAAGATAAAACGATTGGTTTCAGGTCCAAACCAGATTAAAAACCCAAAGCCGTAAAAAAAAAAAAAAAAAAAGATAAAAATGGATGTTTTCTGTTTATAAACATACCCCCACCTAACCTGAAGAATCTGATAGGATGACCTATTCCCTAGAAACCCAAGTCACGTCTGATGTGACTCACCCTAGCTGTGACACGACTCCGCCTATCCACCAATGCCTACCTGAGTAGCCTCTTGCCTCAAAGGCTGTGCATCAAATCTGCACTCAGATCCACTGATATGAATACCTTTGCCTTTGTTTCATCTTCTCCACCGCTACATGCAACCAAGTCGATGTCTTCAATGCCTCTTGAGCCATGTCCTGCCCATGTCTGAGTATGTCCCACTTTTCTAAAGAATTGGCCAAGTTCATCTCAACAAAAGCTAGGTTGTGGCAGCATGTTGGGCTCATTCAAGCTGTGGCTTGGGTTTGCAGTGGCTCAGCCATGACAAATAGTTCTTTAGCCACTACACTGTCATTGTTGCATGGGTGATTGACGTAAAGATATTGCAACGTTTGCAATCAATCATTACTCTACCTTTGTTGATGATGGGGCAATAATCGGCCGCTTCTTTGAACTCCAATAAAATAAATTGGGTCCAAAAAAGATGTCGTAAGTTATAGTAGCTTGTGGGTCATATGGTCATCTATAATGACATTATAAGATGTTTTCAGGTATTGATAAGATGACATAAGTTCTAGTAATGAAAGAGAATAAAGACTTTCTTGCAAGAAATCTTCTCTCATTAGACATAATGTATTAAAAAAAAAAAAAGAGAGAAAGAGAGGAACCTGGACGACTGCTTGAGGTTCTTGATTGGATTGGCTTCTTCTTCTTATTTAGAAACTATTTTGTAATGAATACGCTGGTGGGTTAAGGGAACGTTCCTTGTTTCTTGTCACTACGCGCTAGGAATGCTTTCCAGATTGAGTCGGCCAGCCTCTACGGTTCCGCTTTGGATACGTTTGTAGGAGCTGCCAACTCACATGTGAAATTGCAATTTCTTCACAAGAGTTGCGAAGCTGCTGGATGGATCCTTCATGGCGGGTGATGGATTCACACGTATGAACACCAGGGATTTGCTTGACTTCAAATTTCTGTTTCCTTGGATTTCTTGCCGATCGGATCACTATGTATTGTGTATGGGGAAAAGGTTTTGGAGCAAGTTCATGAATTTGAATGGCCTATAAAATTTTGTAATCTTTGTGAGTTTCTAAAATGTCTTTAAATTTTGAAAAATTACTTTAACCGATTCGGAAGCAACTGACTTAATTGAGTTTCTTTAAAATCCGATTCGATTAAAAAAAAGAATTTTAGGGCCTGTTTGATTCGTTAAAAAAAATGTCTAATATTTAAAATTTTTCTAGTGAATCCAACATGGATAAAATTTTTTGTACCGTTGAGGGATTTTCAGAGGGTGGAAACTTTTTAAAAGCAAAAATATGCCAGTTAGGGCACCCGTCTTCTTGCGAAGAGGAAGAAAGAGGGGGAAAGAGGGGATCGTCTCCCCTCGTCCCCTCGGCCAGCCCATGCCACCAACTTTAGTTGATGGCTCTTGACTGTGCCCAGGCTCCCCATGTCAACTTGGGATAAGGTCTTCGAGTGGTGGCTGCGGCAGGTGTAGCCTCCCCACCTCTTCGACCATAGCCAAGTGCCTCACTCTAGTATCGTGCCCTCCCCACCTCTTGGTCCTTAACCAAGTGCTAGTTTTGAATGTGCAAAGCCGCTGGCTTGCTGAACTGTTTGACAGATTACTGCAGGCTCTCAGCTCAAATTTGCTCAATTCGTCTCAGTGGAACCGGTTGAAATATGATTACAATTAGGGTCTTTTACCTAGTTCAAAAGATAAAACGGTTGGTTTTAAGTGCAAACCAGATTAGAAACCCAAAGCCGTAAAAAAGAAAAAGATAAAAATGAAAGTTTTGTGTTTATAAACATACCCGGACCTAACCTGAAATATGACAGGAGGACCAATGCCCTAGAAACCCAAGTAGCGTCTGATGTGACTCACTGTAGCTTTGACACAACTCGACCTATCCACCAAAATGTTCAGCTTCTTTTGTCTAGAACTAGTGCCTACCTGAGTAGCCTCTTGCCTCAAAGGCTGTGCATCAAATCGGCACTCAGATGCATTGATATCACCACCTAATTCATCTTCTCCACCGCTACTTGCAACCAAGTCGCTGTCTTCAATGCCTCTTCAGCCATGTCCTGCCCATGACTGAGTATGTCCCACTTTTCTAGAGAATTGGCCAAGTTCATCTCAACAAAAGCTAGGTTGTGGCTTTGGGTTGCAGTGGCTCAGCCATCAATGGGTGATTGACGTAAAGATATTGCAACGTTTGCAATCAATCATTACTCTACCTTTGTGGATGATCGTGTACTAGTCGGCCGCTTCTTTGAACTCCATGAAAATAAATTGGGTCAAAAAAAGATGACATAAGTTATGGTAGTTTGTGGGTCATATGGGCATCTATAATGACATTATAATATGTTTTCTAGTAATGATTAGATGACATAAGTTCTAGTAATGAAAGAAAATAAAGACTTTCTTGCAAGAAATCATCTCCTGATTAATCATGCAAGAAATCTTCTTCTGATTTAACATAAAACATTCAAGAAAAAGAGAGAAAGAAAGAGAGGGACCTTGACGGCAGCTCGAGGTTCATGATTGGATTGGCTTCTTCTTCTTATTTAGAAACTGTTCTGCGACCAATATGATGGCGTGTTTAGGGAACGTCCCTTGTTTCTTTTCGCTAGGTGCTAGGAATGGCCTCTAGATCGAGTCGGCCAGCCTCTTGAGTTCCGCTTTGGATATGTCTGTAGGAGCTGCCAACTCACATGTGAAATTGCAATGTCTTCACAAGAGTTGCGAAGTTGCTGGATGGATTTTTCATGGCAGCTGATGGATTCACGGGTATGAACACCAAGGATTTGCTTGACTTCAAATTTTTGTTTCCATGGATTTCTTGCGGATCCGATCACTATGTATTGTGGATGGGGAAAAGGTTTTGGAACAAGTTCTTGAATTTTCAATGGCCCATAAAATTCTCTTATCTTTGTGAGTGCAACTCGACGCAATTGAATTTGTTTAAAAACTGATTTGACTGAAAAAATAGAAAATTTTAGGGCCCATTTGATTCGTCGAAAAAATTTTCTAATATTTAAAATTTTTCTAGTGTATCTAACTTGGAAATATTTTTTGTACCGTTGATGGATTTTCATAGAGTGGAAACTTTGTGGAAGCAAAAAAATGCCCGTTAGGGCACGCATCATCGTGCGAGAGAGGATGAAAGAGGGGATCGTCTGCCCTCGTCCCCTTGGCTAGCCCATGCCCACAGTGCATTCGCTTAGGATGTCACCAACCTTCTCTGATGGCTCTTGACTACTGTGGCGGATGTAGCCATCCCACCTCTTCGTCCATAGACAAGTGCCTCTCTCTAGTATCCTGCCATCCCCACCTCTTAATCCATAGCCAAGTGCTGATTTTGAATGTGCAAAGCCGCTGGCTTGCTGAACTATTTGATTGATCACTGCCGGCTCTCAGGTCAGATTTGGCTGGTTCATCTCAATCAAACCGATTGAAATATGATTACAATTTTGGTCTTTTACCTAGTTCAAAATTAAAGATGATTGGTTTCAGGTCCAAACCAGATTAGAAACCAAGTTTTGAGTTTATAATCTTACTTAGACCTAACCTGAAATATGACAGGAGTACCTATGCCCTGGAAACCCAAGTCACGTCTGATGTGACTCACCCTACCTGTGTGCCTACCTGAGTAGCCTCCAGCCTCAAAGGTTGTGCGTCAAATCTTTACTCAGATCCACTAATACGGCCACCTTTGCCTCTGTTTCATCTTCTCCACCGCTACTTGCAACCAAGTCACTCTCTTTAATCGATTCAGAAGCAACTCCACTCAATTGAGTTTCTTTTTAATCTGATTCGATTGAAAAGATAGAATTTTAGGTCAATTTGATTCGTCAAAAAAAAAATTCTAATATTTAAGATTTTTCTGGGGAATCAAACATGGAAATATTTTTTGCACCATTGATGGATTTTTGGTGGGTGGAAACTTTTCGAAAGCAAAAAATGCCCGTTAAGGTGCGTGTCTTCGTGCGAGAGAAAGAAAGAGGGGATCGTCTCCCCTCGTCCCCATGGCATCGCTGCCCGCAGTGCATTGGCTTAGGATGCCGCCAACCTTTGCTGATGGCTCTTGACTGTCCCCAGGCTCCCCCATCTCAACTTGGGCTAAGGTAATCAAGTGGTGGTTGTGGTCGGTGCAGCCTCCCCACCCCATTATCTATAGCCAAGTGCCTCACTCTGGTATCCTGCCCTCCCCACCTTTTCGTCCATAGCCCTGCTGGTTTTGAATGTGCAAAGCCGCTGGCTTGCTGAAGTATTTGACAGATCACTACGGGCTTTCTGGTTAGATTTGGCCAGTTCATGTCAGTCGAACCAGTTGAAATATGAGTACAATTAAGGTCTTTTACCTAGTTCAAAACTAAAATGATTGGTTTCATGTCCAAATCAGATTAGAAACCCAAACCCGGCCAAAGAAAAAGATAAAAATGGATCAAGTTTTGGGTTTATAATCATACCCAGACCTAACCTGAAATATGACAGGACGACCTATGCCCTAGAAACCCAAGTCAAGTCTCACCCTAGCTGTGACACGACTGGACCTATCCACCAAAATGCTCAGCTTCTTTTGTCTAGAACTGGTGCTTACCTGAGTAGCCTCTAGCCTCAAAGGTTGTGCATCAAATCCGGCACTCAGATCCACTGATACGACCACCTTTGCCTCTGTTTCATCTTCTCCACACTGCTTGCAGCCAAGTCGCTGTCTTTGACGCCTCTTGAGCCACGTCCTGCTCATGTCTCAATATGTCCCACTTTTTGGTTCTTCTCAACAAAAGCTAGGTTGTGGCCGCATTTTGGGCTCAGCCAAGCTGTGGCTTGGGCTTGCTGTGGCTCAGCCATCCACTACACAATCATCGTCGTTTGGGTGGTTGACGTAAAGATATTCCAGCATTTGCAATCAATTGATACTGCTTTTGCGGATGATGGGGCAACAGTCGGTCACTTTTTTGAACTCTAAGAAAATAAATTGTGCCAAAAAAAGATGACATAAGTTATAGTAGTTTGTGGGTCATATGGGCATTTATAATGACATTATAATATGTTTTATGGTAATGATTAGATGACATAAGTTCTAGTAATGAAAGAAAATAAAGACTTTCTTGCAAGAAATCATCTCCTGGTTAATCATGCAAGAAATCTTCTTCTCATTTAACATAATGCATTCAAGAAAAAGAGAGAAAGAAAGAAAGGGACCTGGACGGCCGCTCGAGGTTCTTGATTGGATTGGCTTCTTCTTCTTATTTAGAAACTGTTCTGCAACCAATATGATGGCGTGTTTAGGGAACGTCCCTTGTTTCTTTTCGCTAGGTGTTAGGAATGGCCTCCAAATCGAGTCGGCCAGCCTCTAGAGTTCCGCTTTGGATATGTCTGTAGGAGCTGCCAACTCACATGTGAAATTGCAATGTCTTCACAAGAGTTGCTAAGTTGCTGGATGGATTTTTCATGGTGGCTGATGGAGTCACGAGTATGAATACCAAGGATTTGCTTGACTTCAAATTTCTCTTTCCTTAGATTTCTTGCCGATCAGATCATTGTGTATTGTGCATGGGGAAAAGGTTCTGGAACAAGTTCTTGAATTTGAATGGCCTATAAAATTTTGTTATCTTTGTGAGTTACTCAAATGTCTTTAAATTTTGAAAAATTACTTTAACTGATTCAGAAGCAACTTGACTCAATTGAGTTTCTTTAAAATCCGATTTGATCGAAAAAATAGAATTTTAGGGCCCGTTTAGTTTGTCAAAAAAAAATTCTAATATTTAAAATTTTTCTAGTGAATCAAACATGGAAATATTTTTTGTATCGTTGATGGATTTTTGAAAGGTGGAAACCTTCCACAAAACAAAGAATGCTCGTTAGGGCGCGCGTCTTCGTGCGAGAGGAAGAAAGAAGGGATCATCTCCCCTCAGCTATCCCATGCCTGCAGTGCATTCGCTTAGGATGCCGCCAACCTCAGCTGATGGCTCTTGACTATGCCCAGACTCTACATCTCAACTTGGGCTAAGGTCTTCGAGTGGTGGGCTGTGGCCGGTGTAGCCTCCCCACCTCTTCATCCAGAGCCAACTTTCTCACTCTGGTATCCTGCCCACCCTCTTCCTCTATCTCAAGTGAAGCACAGGATGGCAAAGGGTGAGATCTACACGAGGCACTGATCCAAGAACAGTGGCTAGCCCTTTGCTTAGTATAGGTTTGGCCCTCCTGTCCAGCCCTACCTTAGCCACACATGCTGGTCTACAAACAATCATATTAGATCCATCCCCTGTAGACTGAGCCTACTTCAATGCTTGTAGTTGAGGGTATGTCTCACTCAAGTCAGTGACATTCTCCTACATGGGACTGCTATCACCTTCGTCCCACTCAACTAAGTACTCTAGTGCTAAGGTCCATCTTGCCACACCTTGCACCTGTGTATGATCCATTGAGGGATTTAGGGATCGTCTAGCATCTCGACTGCCCTTGTCTGTGGGTCTCCATAGTACACCTTGAGAATGCTCATGTAGAAGATGGGGTCAACACGGGCTTTGGCCAGAAGGATCAACCTTTACGCTATTGTGTCACATCGACGCTCAACATAATATATTCTATAGTAGGGGGAAAACAATTTTGAATAGAGCCACCAAAAAGAGTTTTCTACCTACAAGGTAGGCGTTTGAGCCAAACCCATGTTCTCACATTGAATTCGCTCTCAGCACACCCCTATCATGATACTATTTCATTTGGTGTTGGGCACATTTGAAGTTTTGGTATAGAGCCTAAAGAATCTCATCCTTGTCCAAAAGTGTTCTCTCAAGCTATTCATCTCTGGCCAATCTTGGCTCATAGGTGCATAAGGTGGGCATATAGCGCCTGATACGGTGTCATGCCTATGGTGGTATGGGGCTGGTATTATAAGTCCACTCACACTAGAGGTACTTGACCCATGATGACTGCCTATCTTCAACAAAGTTCCTCAAATAGGTATCGATAGTATGGTTTCCACCACCTTAGAATGACCATATGACTAAGGGCGGTGTGTTGAACTAAAGAGAATGTCTGATCCTACCATGCACATGTACTCGTGCCAAAAATCCTTGATGAAAATGTTTTTCCAATCACACACAATGGTATGAGACATACCATAGTGCCTACCTACCATGTACTCTTGGTATACCTCTACGACATGTTTGGTTGCATATAGCCTTGGCAAGGATGCAAAATAACCACATTTGGTCAAACAATCCACCACCGCAAGTACTGTCTCATTACCCTCCAAACTGGGTGAGTTCTTAGTATAGAACGTTCCCTTTGAGCACAATGTTCTTGCCCTTGTAGCATAGGAGTTCGCCGCACATGAAATAATTAGGAATGCTCCTTGAATGGGCCCACACTAATGTGAAAAGAAGTTTAAGCTTTCATTGGCTTGTTAAGCAGCTTGCAAACGGTCCCATAGATCTGTCACAAGTGATGTTATGGTGCACAAAGTCTCAGATAACCGTGAGAAGGCATTTACCATAGTCTCTGGCCCTTTTTTATACTCTATAGTGAAGTCATAGCACATGAGTCGTGCTACCCAACATTGCTGGGTGGGGGCAGAGATACATTGCCTCATTACATACTTGAGGTTTGAATGTCCATGAGAGCTATAAATCTCTTATCAATCAAATAAGGGTGAAATTTCTTGATGGGTATCATCTCATTTTTGTATGTGGAGAAAGGCTTGGCCCGATCGGTCAATGTCGTGCTAATATAAGGGATGGTGACAGTCTTGGTCGAGTGCCACCCTCACTCCAACGTCACATGTGTATGTTTCCACCACAAATGACTTGGTGAAATCAAGCAAGGCTAAAACTGGTGTCTTGATCAAACCATCTTTAACTTCAAAAAAAACGCCTAAGCTATGCTAAACCTCTCTCATGCTCCCTTGCACAACATGCATGTGAAAGGTGCTACTATGATGACATAATCGTAAAAAAACCTATAGTAGTACTCTATCAAACCCAAGAAACCCATCATTCTGTAGTGTAGTGTCACAATATACGTAACATATGCTCTACTGCCCAAAACTGCACTCGGTGGCCTTGGCAGAGAGTTGGTTCTCCTAAAAGACTCTCAAGACACTGCAAAAGTGCTCCTAGCGTTCCTCCGGGGGCGTTTGATACGCCAAAAATACACTGTTGTTTCGGAAAGATATTTCAAATTTTAAATCTTTCCTCGTTTCATCAAACGCTGAATAAAAAAAATGCCCATTAAAGGCATTTCCGAAAAGATATTTCCGAAAGATCTTTCCTGGGCGAGGGGTGGAAAAATAAACCCCGGTTTATTTTTCTGCCCCTTAGGGGTCGCCTTCGCCTCCCACCCACGCAACGCCCTCCCTCCTGCCGCAAGCCCGTAGCTGTCTCTTTCGCCCTCTCACTCGCCTCTCCCTGCTGCCGCAGACCCGCAGGTGCCTCTTTCGCCCTCTCACTCTCCTGCTCCCTCATCCTCTCTCTCGTCCTCATCCTCTCACTCTCCTGCTCCCTCATACAAGTGGAAGGGGAGGGTGCAAGGCGGGAGCCGCCACCATTCCAGCAAGAAAACCTACTCTCTTTTCTGAGGAGGGAGGGAGGGGAGTGGGCGAGAAAGATGGTGGGGGATGAGCCGCCGACCCAAGAGGTGGACAAGATGAGCGTATCCGAAGGTATCTCCGCGGGACCCTCGAGGTGGGCCGAAGAGATACCAAGTCAAGTGGAAAGGCGAAAGGAACCCAACGTGGGAGCTCGCGTATTGCATGCGGCAGTGCTACCCGTTGGACGTGAAAGCCTACCACGGCAGATAGCGCCGAGGACGGCGCTTGTTTTGAAGGGGGGAGCATGTTCCCCTGTGTCAGGGTTGTACAAACTTTTCTTTTTTTTAGTTTACTTCCTTTGTTTATGCTAGACCTTGGTGAATGCTAGATTGTTCATCTGTGTCGGAGCACCCTCCCAAGGTCCTTTGCAAGTGTATTTTGGGGTTCCTAGCTTTGGTTGGTCGGCTTGAAACTTTGTAAGTGGCTTCTGCCAACCTATGCAAGTAAAGTTAATAGCTTACTTGTCTTTCCTCATGATGTACTCTTCTCTTTGAAGTGAATATAAGCATTGCGAGTTTTCTTTATACACACTCTTGTGTTTCAAAGGTTTTCGAAAACTGCCCAAGTGACTCCGCTAGCTTGGGTAAGTGAAGGCTTGCGGCTTTACTGGCGAGAGTCAGGCCGCGCCGCACGGGTTGAAGAAGTCGGCCCGTGACACAGGGAGTGGGCGCTATTATTGAAAGGTCAGTTGGTAGCGGCTGCCCTGAGGCTCTAGCTGACTCAGCGGCCCAGGCCAGGTGGCCAAAGCAGGCCATCGAGTGGAGATGGATGTCTTTGGTTTGTTGAGCTTTCAGTAGGTGACCAATCATCTATTTTTCTCCTCAATGGTGTAAGCTCATCTCTAACAATCATGCAGCTGTTGGGGCTTATCTATGAGCATCTCTACCTTGATGTCTTCTCTAAAACCACTAATAAAAGAAGAGATAAGGGTCTTTTGGGCCAGTCAAAGACCATGATACTTGGGTCCTCAAACTTGGCTTGTTAGTCCCTCACCAACCCTTTTTGCTTAAGGCCTTAAGTTATATCTCATATTTGATGAAGGACGATTCCTCACATCTAATTACAACTTCATCCACAAGCTCCTCCCAAGTTGGGGTGGACTAGTTTTGGGTTAGTCACCAGTACTAGCTCATGGCTTCATCCTCAAAGAGGATGGTTATGGGAAACCCACTGTTTGCAAGACACTTGTTGCACTCAAAATATTCGTAGACTTTTCCCATTGAATTTTGGGAAGTCAAATATGACACAAGGCAATGTCAAAGTGCGCTCACCTCTAGGATTGTCATGAAAAGGGTTGAGGTCCACTAGCCAATATCGGTGTTGTCCACAATGAGGCATGATCGGAAGGTCTTCACAATCTGTCTTGTTGTCTGTGAACTACTCATGGATGGGAGGTAGTTGCAGATCTGTTGGGTGTCAGTGATGACCCCTGGTGTGAGCCAGCCGCACATTCACCTAGACCATTGTCACCCCTCAGCTCGCTGCTAGTTTTCATGTCTGCATCTGGACCTCGACCGGCTAGGCAGTGTGCCTTTAGCTCAGCTAGCCAGACTATGCCAATCGTAACCTATGGCATGGCTTGGTATCTTCATAGTCCCTACTCATGCTTCGATGTCGAAGGTCTGACAAACACTGATGGTCTTGTAGTGGCAAAGCACATTGCTATCTCAGTATCACACGGTTGAGCTGCCTTGCCCAACTGCCTCTTACCATATCCAACCCATGTGGCCCTCTTTGGCCATAATAATCCTTACCCGAGAATGGGTTCTCAGTATCCATCCATGGACTGCCACCAACCGGAGTGGTCCCTTGACTGTCTCGGCTAGTCACCAGTGTATCCTGGAACCAGCTAGTGGATCCATCCAAAGTTGGCCTTATACTTAATCGCTAGCAGCTTTCAGTTGGGAGCCTGGTGCTAGTCACCCGTCTCTAAGGTGGAACGTCTAGGTTCAGACTGACGCCTCAACATCTTCTTGCCTCCTCATTTGCACACTCACAAGTGAGAGAAACAACTTTGATTGGCCATTTTGCACATTTCCTTGACCTAAGAGGCATTGCATCATGAACCTTAGATTACCTATTTTGCTCACTTGGGAGAATGTGGCACTTAACTTGGGATCCATAAGGTTGATCTTTGCAGTAACCTCTTCTAAGTGGGCAATCTCATCCACAACTCGATGGAATGCTTGAGGATTGTAATGGGTCTCCTCGCCCTCGGCGATGGTTGGCATTTTCTGATTTCCTCTTTGGGTCATTTTAGGCTTTCACAGTCAACTGTGGTAGGAGAAAGGTGTCTAGCAATGAAATATACACTAGCAAGCCTAAGAGTCTCCAAATTGAAAATTTGAAACTCTACCAATTAAGGTTTGTGATAGATCCAGATAATAGTTACAAAGCTAACTATGTGGTCGGTTCACACTATGTTGTTCTATGCACGAAGCAATACATAAGAAACTAGGGCTAACTGACCATCAGAGGGACTAAGTCTGTTGATAAAGTCCTGCCTCTAGACAGACCTTCAGCTATGCACTGCCGTATCTGCCTAGCACCGATGGTAGAGTGCACGGTCATTGGATGTGGCCGAGCTCCACCACTGGCCTTCTACACATCAGAGGTGGTGATGATTGTCTGCTGCCATCCCCAGCTAGTGCATCAGCAGCCAATCTCACTTTTAGCAATGCCTTTTGATAGTTTTAGAAGCCACACCCGCTAGGTGACTCCGCCACTCACCCCAAGTTTGAACGCCAGTCCTGTGCTCTCAACAACAACCTGCTCAGTCCAATCTGAAACCACCCTTCACTTTATACGTACATTTTCCCCTTCTTAAAAGCCTATTAGGGATGGATTCATTTATTATAGATGAAGATCCACCCATACATGGTGACAAAAATGAATATGTGCTTGAGACGGTCAATTAATTTTTCATTTCAATTTAAATTTCTTATAGTTTTCTGTAATTTTCTTGAGAAATGTGATCAAAGCGGTTAGAAACCATGTTT